>JARJDV010004351.1:0-10184 GCA_030264675.1 Anaulacaspis nigra
TCAATTTTATACTTTTAAATGAAGAATTATGTTCCTATTGTTTAAAACTGAAATTCTCACATTACTGTATGAGGATTTATATTACAATTTTTAGTGGTGGTATTTTATCAAGAAATTTAATTAACTTTTGGTTGTTTTATTAGTTTCAATTTTCAGTGGCCTAATTATATATCACCAAATAGAAAACTACAAAAATACAATTACAATTTTTAGTGGTATTTTATCAAGGAATTTAATTATCTTTTTGTTGTTTTATTAGTTTTAATTTACGATAGTCTAATTACATATCACCAACTAGAAAACTACAAAAATACATTCCAAAAGTATGCATAAATTTAATTTTACTGGATGTCATATCCGTAATAAACAAATTTTTCTCTGACTGTTGCTATACACCATTTATTTTTGCACCATAATACCAGATGAATAACACTTAACGACATCATAAATTCCAAAATATTTATTCGTCAGGTTTTGCGTCAGTTTCATGGCATATTTCTATGCCAAATTGTCTTCGTCGATAAATAAAATTAAAATAAGTAGTATAATCATTTACATAAAACATTTTAGCATGCAAATGTGACATAAAAAGGTCGTAACTATTTTTACGTTCGAAAGAAGAACAATACATTGTTTAAGTAGGCAGCTGCTGACCACCTACGAGATTAGGTGAATAAATCCGTGGTGTAAGTACTTGAGTACATATGGCACATACATGCATATTTCAACAATGAAATGCATCAACCCACAATCAACTTCCAGCTCCGGTACTTTTCCATTCATCCATAGCAATGCATTTCATTCGTGTGCACTTGCAATTTCGAGCGTCCACTGCGTATAATCCATATGAATTTGCAATGAAGTAAATACAATAACACAAACGAACGTATCAAATATCGTATCCTATAAGTAATGTAAAATTCCAATGAATTTTATGCGCGTCTGCTTTGGAAATAATAAAACTACGATAATAACCACTTAATATCAACATTCATAATTGCAAATACGAAATGAATTGCTCACAATAATCTTCGCAAATTTCCTCTTTTTCTGTACATCTTATGAATGAAGAATACGGACGAATAAGAAGTTATACAATATGCATATTGAGATGGAAATGAAAATTCAAGAAGTCAAACGAGATATTTTGCAAACAGCAATTAAACGTTGGCTTCTGTATGCAAATATACGCAAAAACCAGGCAGCACAGGTAGCTGACAATGCGGAAACTGAACGAGAGAAGCTCAACATGAATGCCCACACCGGAAATGCCATCGTGTGACATTGTTCCATTCAAGCGTTCGCACTTGAATGGGCATCACAACCATTTGCAAAGAAATGCGCTTTTCTTTTTTATTCTGCTCGCTTTTTGCGTGGCAATGGCATTGAATACGCTTATTGTTCTTATTTATTTAATGGCTGGCTTTAATGTACGCTTATGATTTACTAAATTTAATTTCTGGTTTATTTATTTCGTAAACGCAAGAAAAAATTATGAAATATAGAATACAACGTTCAATGTCATAGAAGCTATGGTTAATGTAATTTTAATGAATAAATTCTTTATTTCAACATATCAATTAATAATTTAGTTATAAAAATACTCGAATTGATTTATTTTTAATTATTTCCAATTTAGTAAACTACTAAAATACTTCCATGGAATTTTTTGCGAGTTAATCGATCGATTGATCGATATTCGGCTGCATAAAAATAGTGATGCAAAATCAAAATTTTCACAGTCAGCCGGCGTTCAGGTGGTCGTTAAATGCTCGTAGCATGTCAAAAATATCATCAGTGTCGTAATTGCACCTCATGGTCGGCTCGTTTGTAAGACCAAAACTACCAATTCGCATCCATAAAACCGCAACTTGTCAACGAGTCGCCGCTGCAAAACACCTAAAGTAAATTTACACAATGAGCCGAACATGGATATAATATTAATTAAACTAATGGCACAGCCTTGAAAAGAGTATTTATGACAAATGCTGTTATTTTTTGCATAAAATTGGCTTGAAATGTTATTTAATACCTGTGATTGTACACAGCACCTCGGTAACCAGCGCACCTCAAAATGCTTTCATCTGCGCAATTGTTATTTCATGAATGATGAGTACGCATTTGCCACAAAGTGCATAAAAGGCAGCGCTAGAAAATTCTAGAATATTCTACATAGTGTGCTCGTTTCGTGGACGTAAAACTAGTTTTTCGAATGCTCGAAAACTAGGGGAACACTCGATATAACGGTTGAATCGTTCTATCATTCGTTGCACCACATTGCATCACTTTCTATACCTGCTTTGTTGTTTCAATAGTTTGAGGGTGCAGTGAGGATGGTCAGCGAGGAGACATGATTACAGTGGTTGAGATTCACTGCATCGCATAGCGTTTTTTGTCCTGACTGAATACGCCTTTGCGCACCGAGAGAATCGAACATGTTCAGACTTGTTTCTCTTGAATATCGCCATCTCATTTGCGCGCATTGATTAACAATCGTAATAAAGCACCGACCAGACGTTTCAAACGATCGTTTCCCATGCAGCCTCAACATGTGTGGACGAGCACACATCAACAATGTCAAACAAAAATGAGCTGCGTTTGGGTGCCTTTAACGACTTCGCCAGCCATTCAGGGTACTGGTTTTGTTGCACAAAATAAATGCGCATGCACGATTTTCATGCTGTCCTCAAAAGCAACGCGCAGAGAAGTTATGGAATTGTCAATGCGCGTGCTTCTAAGACGCGACATTAGCGCATTTCTACAGGAAATAGCATCAAACCGAAAACGAAGCGAATGTAGATTAATAAACCATCATTTTACTTATTATCAATTAAATCACCGCCCATTCAGAAGTCACACCTTTGCATGAAAAAATTGATAAATGTAGTTTTCTTATCATTTTTAGATAAGCGCACAATGTATGCGTATAAATGAATGAATGATAATACCACCGGAGATAAGAAAAGCCTAAAAAGTTGGTTTGATTCAAAAGTTATTTGAAGTTCTTTCTGACATCTTGTGGTCGATCCGTGGGTTTTTTCCACTCGTCACCCGCTTACTTGCTCTTCTACGAATGGTTTAGATATGTGTCTGTCGAAATTCTCTCTAAAACCCTGCCAGAGCAACAATTTCACTTTCATTGTCAGTAGAGAACCACATCCACTTAGATTCCTATTTGATCTCACCACGGGGCTTTATCAAAATTTTGTTGATAATTTCTCTGGTTAAACATTCTGAATAACTAAGCATGATTCATGCTTGGTTTATTACGTGTTATTGTGTAAGCTACATTTACATTAAATTGTCATCATTGGAGTACGATGTATACTGTTGTTTTAAATGTGTGGTGTTAAACAAATTTTTTAAATAAAATACTCCATCTCCAAGAGAGAAGAAATTATATGATAAGTAAGAATGGCGGACACATGCGCATGTGGCTTAAGTTATATATAGCTGAGCTATGTGTTGGTTACTTTTATTGGTTACCATATGTGCGGAAAGAGTAGACCCAACGCGCTTCCTCTCACATATAGCGGTGGGGATACAACGAGGGCTCTGAACGCTGGTGCTGCCTATAGGCATCGAAATAAATTTCGATGCTGCATTCATTAGTAATTCTGCTGTTCGTAAAAGTGGACGTTTGCAAGTTGTGTTCTTCGCCACAGCTAGACGCTGCACGACACACGATCAGCCCATTCCATTCGCATCCATCGCTCAAGCGTATCTCGCATCGCGATCACGCATTTAGTTCTTCGGCAGCTGGTTCGAATACCCGTTCTACACGTACATAGTGCTCATTCATTCAAAGATGTCGCTCAAGAATAAAGAACTCGTAGCACCCTTGCATGTTGGGGGCAAGGTAAATATTATTTTTTCAAATCTACATTACCAACAACAACATTTAAAGTAATTTTTGCAATTGTGCAACGTGTCCGCATTAATAATTTATAATGGTTTATAATTCTGCAAAGTTGTTTACTTTCAAAACTTTTACTCGACCGTTTTTTCCATCGGTTTTTAATTATTTCAAGTAGTGGAAAATTTTTAGTTTTCCTTGGCGGAAACTTACTTAATTAATTTGTTATCACACGTTATCGGTGTACGGTGTATAAAAACAGCGGAACGCCTGTAAACATGCAATAAGTGCATTTCCCAATGCGGTATTTACTACTTGAAAAGTATAATTGTTCATACTGTCATTTTTCGCATATGTTTTGCGACGCGCAGCTCGTATTTAACGAGTTTATAATGAATGTACAACTTTATTGTTTGTTCTAAACTATTGACTATTGTCATAACGTAACCGGCCGCACAATTTGAACTTTCTAATTGTAAAAACCGAATTCGCGAATTTCAGCACAAAAGGAGCGCGCGTGCAGCCCACGCGCAAGTTGAGTCATATACCAATTGTTTATTGATTTTTTCCATTTTCCTCGCATTTATTTACGAAAATGCACTGTGATGTTATCAAGCAGGCGTGGCCTGACGATAAGCACCAGCCAAATGTTTGTCATTGGGTTTTTGGTCGTTGGATTTGGCAAAAAAAAATTCACACCGTGCAAGCGATAATTTTCGAAGGCAATTAGAGCGCGCTCGAAGCGCAATGTTTAATCAATATCACAAATGCCGGTACCATTGCAATGGAATGGAAAATTCCGTTACATGTTTCAGTTAAAATAGCATGAACAAAAGCGCAACCTTATCAAAAACATTGCGGTGTTTCAAATTACCATGCATGATTTGTTTGTACACATTTTAGCAAGTATGTACTCGAACAGTGGAACTGTATAAAACTTCTAGCGCCAGATCGGAAGTTCTAGAATTTTTTTTCCATTTTAAGATAGGCGGTTATGAAATCGTCAAGGTTGTTCCGTATAATTTCATTCTGATTGTCTTTTCACTACATTTGCATGCGTATTGTATTTGGAAAGGTTCAAGGACTCATAACGTAGCTAGCTTACCATAAACATGAAGCGCGCACATCTTGTTTGAAGCTGAATGGCAAGAAATGCAATCAGCCAGAAAAGTGCGCGCGTTCACCAGTAATTTTCCATTGCATTGCGGAACGTGTATGAGGACATTCTTCTAACAAACAATGCATAAAACCCGGCAAACTGCAGTTTACTGAACAAACAAATGGCATTTGCTTTTACCTGCTTTCCAATCTGAATTACAGAGCTCTTTCTTTCGAGCGTTCAACATTTTTTCCCCCATCATCTTCTGATATATAAGTGGTGCGCAAATTTAATTAATAACTTAATGAGCAACTTCCTTCCGGTCGAAGCATGGCGATGAATTTGATAAGCGCGTTTGCAAAATTCGTTATTGTTGTTGATGATTATTTGTAGTTACATAGAGCCGGCCTACTTTGGCCGCTTGGTCGCATGTTAGTAAAAGAGTTTAACGATCAATCAAGATCCTTCCTCAAGTGGCTGCCATTAAATTATTATAGTTTAGACATTCGGTAGCGAGACGACTCGATTCGTCGCATTGCTTTTATTGAGATCGAGAGATGCGCAGTTGACTTTTTAAAAATAGATGGAACGCGAGTAAAATTTAATGCCTCGTGTGCGCACTGGAAGCAATTCAGAAATAAGTATTTACAATTGCTCGCTGGAGAATGAATTTGTATGCGCATCGAATCACTTTTATGTGGTTTCATTAGATTCGCCAGGTAAACGACCTCAATTTCGATTCCACAGCGCGCTTCTGCACAATACACATAAGTCGTTTTGCTATCAGCTGCAGTAATCACCGCTGCTGATAGCTATCGCGCGCGAGCGTTAGAAATCTGCAAAACGTTCGAGTAGATAATTAACAACTTTTTCTTCACACGTGCGCAACTCGACACACGTTTGTCTGCGTATTGCAAATAACACGTTATTTGCCATGTTATATGCTCCGAAAGTAGTACAGCAAAACTTTGACGTCAAGCTTATTTTTACACAAGAGCATTAAACTAATAATTATTGCGCTCACTAGCATCTACAGTTGCTTTTTGACGTCATTGTATGGAGTCATAATTTGTATTCAACTCAAAGCTATAAAATTCAAACCGCATTGTTATAATTTAAAATGAGATTGATGATTACATTTTTGTTACTGTTTCAGAGACCTCAACTCATTTGCCAATACGATCAAAAAGGCGGTGATATCAATACACAAGTGATAATGACAAAGTAAGTTTATCTTTTTCCATTCTTCTCGTATGCTTTTCCATCAAGGAATTATGATTCCCGACTTAGTTAAGACATCACCTAGGAGATTATTAAAAATAATAATAAGTCATTAAAATCCATGATACAACAACGAACGAACACACTCATTCATGAGATCATGAGAATCAAACAAACCTCTCTGTCATTAAATCCAAAAAGCCTCCGAATATGCTCACGGTCACCACCAACAATCAATCATAATATCTCCTTGTCGCTTTCATAGAAATTAATTTTGCACATCAATCACAAACGAGCGAGAGAGAGAGAACGAAACTAGCAAATAATCTGGTGTTTGGATAAATAACACACTAAGCTGCGAATGTTGAAATTTGATTTTGTCTGTTGATACTATCCCAGTTGTCTCTTTTTTGTTGATTTTATTTGTTATGCTGTTTTGCTGTAATCATAAATTTTTGTGTTTGTTGTGATTATATTTTTAAAGAAGTATGCTCACTAAGACACAATATTGGCATTAAATCCGCGCAATGCGCACACAAAGGGCGAAGGGCGAGGCGATTTTTGTGTGTGCTGCGTCCACTGCTGCCGCCGCAACGTGTTTTTCAAAAAATGAAAAAGTTTGAAATGCAATTGCGTGCTGTCTGCCAGTGTGCCTCAAGAGAAACGATAATCGAAACACGACTGAAGTGGAGCCGCACTTCAACGGTACAAACACATTTCATTTTTAATTATTATTTATTTATTAAACTATTTTTTAAATACCTATTAAGTACGAAACATGCTATCAATCGCTGCACAAGTGATCACTCGTCACCTGTAAATTGATCGTATCATACTGTGTTGACTTGCTGCTCTTTCTTAATTTTGGCCTGTTGATCAAAATGTGCATCTATTGTCTTAAATGATTGATCTTTTATTGATTTAGTTTTAATTCCTTCAATTTCTACAAGCGTTTCTAGCTTGTCATTCAACTTAGTTAATGTACGATTAAGACACACTCATCAGTATTTAGCGCACTTTTAGTTTTAAGTTTACCCCAAGTAGTGTGCATTTACTAATAGTATTTGGTTTGCAGCTTCAAAAGTGAAAAAAACGAGGTCCCTGTCACGTTGGCAAATGGATCAACATTTCCCTTGTTTGGCCCAGCGCAAAGTGAAGAGTTGGGTGACTATGATCCATTTGAACATCGCAAAGTTGAACATCCAACTTCGTAAGTTAACTCTTAGATTTGCGCGGGAAGAAATATTTTAATGATTTAATCCTGTTACAGTGATCTTGACACTCTCATTCATCTTCTCAAAGGAAGTTTGGGAAGTGGTATCTTGGCAATGCCATTAGCATTTGCCAACGCTGGTCTTGGTTTTGGTCTTGCATGCACATTTCTCATTGGTTTGATATGCACATATTGTGTTCATATTTTGGTGAAAAGTGCACATGCATTATGTCGGCGAACAAGAGTACCGGCTCTAGGATATGCAGAAGTAGCTGAGGCTGCTTTTCTACAAGGACCAGAATTTCTGCACAAATGGTCACGATTTGCCAAAGCAATGATAAATCTCTTTCTCGTGATAGATCTGCTAGGTTGCTGCTGTGTGTATATTGGTTTTATTGCCAAAAATGTCAAACAAGTGGTAGATTTCCATACTGCTTCGGATGTGGATCTGCGTTTTTTCATGGCCGCCGTGCTGCCGTTACTTTTGGTCATGGGCCTTGTAAGAAATCTGAAATACTTGGCACCTTTCTCAATGTTGGCGAATATCCTGATTGCTTGCGGCATGGGTATTACATTCTATTATATCTTCATCGATCTTCCTTCATTTTCCTCCCGCCCCAACTTTGTTGAAGTCACCAAACTACCCATGTTCTTCGGCACCGCAATCTTTGCGCTTGAAGGCATTGGTGTTGTTATGCCCTTAGAAAACAATATGAAAACCCCAACTCATTTTATTGGATGCCCTGGAGTTTTGAACACTGGCATGTCCTTCGTTGTTAGTTTATATGCTGCTGTTGGATTCTTTGGTTATTTGAAATATGGATCTGCAACACAACCCAGCATTACTTTGAATCTCCCAAATGAGGATGTGTACGTATTCAGATTTAAATCAAACACGGTATTGATTTTCTTAACGTTTATTTTCCTTTTACAGTTTAGCACAAGTTGTGAAACTTATGATTGCTGTTGCAATTTTCTTCACGTACAGTCTGCAATTCTACGTTCCCATGGAAATCATCTGGAAAAATCTCAAACAACATTTTGGCGCTCGTAAACTCTGGGTTGAATACTCGGTCCGCATGTTCATTATCACCGCAACTGTGGGTATTGCAATCGTTGTTCCAAACTTGGGTGGCTTCATATCACTCGTCGGCGCAGTCTGTTTGTCCACATTGGGCTTGATTTTCCCCGCGTTGATTGACTTGATTACTTTCCACGAAAATCCAGGCATGGGCCGATTCAACTGGCGATTATGGAAGAATCTTTTCCTCATCTGCTTCGGCTTCGTTGGATTCCTCACCGGCAGCTATGTGAGCATCAACGAAATTCTGGAATCGTGAGGAGCGACGCAAGCATTGCTAGTATTTCGATCTACTTGGGGGGAAGTTGAGGCGAATGTGATGAAATGAAAGTAGAGAAATGTAGTTTGATGGCGCATCGACAAAATGCATACGCTGTGCGAATGCAGATGCACACCAATCACGCAATTGGTAAATTGACTGTGATTACACGTAGCTTTCGATTAGAGAATACACCGACCCGCTTGTGTGGGGACTGACAAAAGCCGATTAAATCTATATGCATGGACAATCTATAGAAACCAGAGATAACAAATCAAACTCTGCTTGATGGCATAAGAATGATGTAGATCGAAATGAAAATAATGCCAAATTAGAATGCCTGAATTGTTCAGGCCGAAAAAAATGTGATGTGATCGCTCAACACAATTATGCGACATCGGATTAACTAGTACTAGTGGCTTAGATTTACTAAATGATAATAAAATTTTAGTTGTATTTTCATTTATCATCGTTGATCGATGATCGTAGCGTGTGCTTGCTTTTTAGTTTTTTTTTTCTTAGGGTGTTGAGTAAGTTTTGAAATCGTAGTTTCTTACATCAACGCTGTTAATTCCGATGTCCGTTTGCATGCTGCGTAATTAATTTACTTTTCTTTAACAATGTATAATTACTATAAGGTATTTTCGTATTTTTGGAAACGAATTAGAATGATGACATGTTGCAGTTATGAATACGTGATAAACAGGGTACATAGATGCTACATGACTGACTCAATATATTTTTAGAAGAAAATTGATACTTCAAGTTCCTTAGACAACACAAAAATAAGCAAAATTGTCAATATTTATTATCATTATTTATAGATTATGTATAAGAATTACGAATGAGTAAGTTGATGCAGAGCAGCATGTGTAATTTGCACATGAATTATATTCACAAATATAATGTCAATTGTATTTTATATTTATAAATACAGCTGATAAAATATTTTCAATTGATGAGATTATCTTAGAATTAACATGGCCAATGGTATTAAACAGGATACGCCGGAAATGAATACTATTACCCATTTTCCGATATCAGCAACTAATAGCCAAGTAACTGCCATGTGTATAAGATCGTAATATTCATCATTTATCTCGACACCCTGCTGCAACCAAATAATTGGTAAACTGAAATTTTTCAAGTTTTTCGTCACTTCCATCAATTGATTTCCTATTTGTATGGGGCGCGCAATTAAATTGACTTGGATTGAAATCCATCCTTCCATTGGAACACCAGTAGTCTAATTTAAGTTAACGTTAATAACTGTAAATTAATAATTATGCAATGCACAGAATTACTTACTGGTTGCAGATTCATTCTAGAAGCGTGTTTACTTTCATCTGCGTGTAGTCCTTCAACGCCATTCGCATATTTTTGATCCGCATATAAAAAATGCGGATAAGATACCAATCCTGGAATTCCTAAGCAAGGATATACATCCATTGTGCC
>JARJDV010004365.1:0-16481 GCA_030264675.1 Anaulacaspis nigra
AATTGTTAAAAGAAGTGATGGTGTGCGTTTCATTACTGTAAGTACTCACTGATATTGGTATTAATTAGTTAGTAATTATCTTTTCCCGATCTATTTTTAGCGTCTATGTATTCAGCTTTAATTCTGGCATACCATGAAAGCCGTATTACCTTATTATCCATATTATCTCTTCAAGTTGACAGAGCCTAGCTGCAGTCACTCATGCAGGAGGAGGATCAAGGTTAGTGTTACTCTTACTTATCTTAAGTTTGCTACCACAAAATGCAAAGGTTGTTTGTTTGTAGGTTAACTAGCACAAGGATAGCACATATATTTTACTATATGTAAACAAACATAATAACCCCAATGCAGCGAAAAACAAAATTTTAGAAACGACATGAATATCGTATGTTCGTGAAATCAAATTTCGTTTCGACGAAAGCCCATGGTGAGAATAAAAGTCGTCTTCCGAAAATGCAAAGCAGAGGACGTGTTGATCCCTTGCACGCGGCTGATCCTTGTTGACATTCAAATTTCGTGGGCTTTGCATACCTCAGAGTGCGCGCAACCACGAAAACGGATATTTGAGGAATAGAATGAGAATGAGAATTTCTGAATGGAATTGAAATATCTCGCGCTGCGGGAAAAAAGGCCAGCTCGGTTGCTTATTTGCTTGTCTGTCTGTCGACGTAGGTACTTTGAGAACCGAAATTTACATGGATGATCCTTCTGCGTTCATAATATTCCATACACAGTGTTTAAACATTATCATTTCACGCGCGCAACGCAGACGGGCTGTGCAGTACGAAACGAACGAGCGCAAGAGTGTAATAGATGTTAAGTGAAGCGAGTGTCAAAAGAAGTGGAAACCTCTATTGGATTCCCTTCCTTCGCGCAAGGATATTGAAGCGCAAAGCATGTCACCGATGACACGATGCATCAACTTGTCTGCCGCTCCTTGGGGCGCAGGGCGAGCTGGCAGGCGGAGAGGGAAAAAACACGAGCGCGTACGCGGAGATAGATTCCTCAAAGCGTTAACGGGATCTGATCAGCGCGCTGTAGCAGAAAAATGAAAAGCTAAATCCGGTTAGCGTTTCAATTTCCACCGTTTTGGTTGCTGGTGCGTACGAGTGCAGAGAGCGAGCAAACGTATTGCTACGCGCACATCAAGTGGTTGTATAATCGCGTATTACGATATCGATATGGAAATGCATTTTAAATATTTTTAAAACATTTAATGCTCCAAACACGTGTCACTCTCATTTCGAGGGTGCGCATGATTTTATAACAAACATGTGACGTATTCAGCCCTAAAACACAGCGGGGAAAACGTGTTACTATAATTAATATTTAATTGCGTAAGGTCAGCGTATTATTTATCAATAGAAGAGAGAGAGTTTAAGCAAAGAGATTGAAAGATATAAATACATCAGTGTAATTGCACTCGATCGAGCAAAACGGCCATTAGCAAATGTAATAGGGGGTGGATAACGAGTATATTTCAATTTCTTCAATTAGCTTTCACATCTCGTTTGGCGCGATATGTTTGATCCTTTGCGTTGGCTTCGCGTATTGTTAGTTGGATTAAGTCGCTTGGTCGATTTCGACCGAGACCAAAGTCGATTGATTGGAATCGACATCGTGTTTGGAGAGCGAGAGAATTTTATTAGGATTTTGATTCAATTAGAGTGTATTACTTGATTGGCCTAGATTACACTCACGGAATTTTTCAAATTCCTTTTGAATTAATTATGTGGGACGAAATTGGATTTGTTATTTTAAAATTTACTGAGGTAGAACATTTTGGATGTTGAACAATATTGTGCAAAGAGAAGCAAATAAACGTACACGGCGTGGCCCATGTGCTCCACGCCCTGATATTCTACCGCCCCCACACCTGGATACATGCATTGACCTGTTTTCCACCACCGTAGTCTATGCTGCGGTATAAAAATGTACTTTTACGTAAAAGTTTAATTTAAACACGGTGAGTAAAATTTATAGTTGTGTATCAGTTAATTGCAATCTAATCGGAAGAGAAACATTGATCGCATGATGACAGGGGTGAAAAGCGGGCGAAACGTATTGCCGGATATTATTAGTTACATAAAATATGTTATTGCTGTCAGAGGAACGAGCGGGCACGCGTTACAAGCCGAATATCATAATAAAAGGCATTCGTTCGCTCCCTAACGGCTGCTGGTCGCAAAAATTCCAGCCACCGATCATCATCTATTCGAATCGCCAGCGCTACGGCCGCCTCTACCACCGCCGTTCGCGACGTTGCAATGCATTGCGCGCTTGCGGTTGAGGGTGCACGCTGTAACGTTTTGTTAACCACCCGCGAATACCACCACTTATATATAAAAAGTGTGTTATTCGCCTTCTTTGCTGCCACCCCCTCTAGAACATTCTACCGCTCCAACTCGGCGACCACCATTAATCATTGCCGATTTTAATATCGTAAACATTTTATGAATATGACTATAGCACGCTTGTCATTCGTAATTGGTTACATAATGTCAATAATAAGCTATTGCTGATGTGTGTTTCGCGATTTGAATAGTTAAATAAATATCATCATTGAGCATTTGTATCGCATGACAGAAACAGCTAATAAAACCGCAAAGCGGGATAAATCGGAGAAAATACGAACGGTACTTTACCGCAACGTGATATCGCATGACTGCCGCCCCCTCATCTAAGAGTTGGTATTTGAGCTGTCAACAAGGCTGCGGTTAATATTTGCGGACATAAATTTCGCAAACAAGCGGCTTGTTTCATTGCCGCCACCTGCCATACGACTACGAGACTCTATGGAATTGTATTCTCAAAATCGTAGAAAAGTTTGCAATTTATGAGATGGAATTAAATCAAGTTCAAAAGTCAAAAGGACGCGAAAGAGTTGTATTCATTTTCAATTAAAGCACTCGAAAGTTTTAAGGGTGCGAGGGTTGAGAAAGAAATAGATTTGGAAAGAGGTTAAAGGTAAATGCAAATGGCAAAGGATTTTCGCGCAGTGTGTCCTGTATTCGAGTCATCTGATTATATTAAAATCGAAGGGTGCAGACACGTGGGGTGAGAACGAGACGAACGGTACAAGTATTAATCGCATCAAAGCATCCCTTAAGAAGGCAATTCTCACAGTTTGCGATACTGTGAAACAAGTGGCAAATTGAACCGGAAAACTCTGGGTGTATTGGGGAAAACAAACAAAAGTAAGAAAGGGGGAGGAGAAGGAGGTAGAGGAAAAGAAGGGAAATATCAACATTTCAGTTATGTTATCAAACCGTTTAATTGGATGACGGCGGCAGTTTCTACGATTTGTTTAATTTTACGTTTTTCATCGTCGCTTTGCGTATTATTTTATTTGTGTGTAAATGCCCCCCATCATTAGACTGAGTATGCCCCGGCGAGGAGTTGTTGAAATTGGGTGTGTTGCGAACGCTTGTTTATTGCAGGTGAGCGCATGCGATTGGTGGCGTGCCGCGATGCCGCCACCAGCGAGGCGCGCGCGTGCCCGGAAAACGCGCAACATATGCGCGACGCGTGCGGAAGCGAGGCGTCTTTGTGGCCACCCCCGCTCGGTCAATGCCGAGTGGCGGAGAAGAGTTGGCCGTTCGCGCGCGCACCCGTCGACGGCGGTGGCGGCGGCAGGCGCGATCGCGAAACGCGACGCAATCTTTTTGTAACTCCGCCTCCAACCGCCTTCCCGGCGAGGCTTTGGCGTCTTGTAAAACACTCTGAAGCGTCGAAGAAGAAGTCGAAGCGCACGCGCTCCGTCACACATTTGTTTATTTATTTATAACCGGCCTATCGTGTTGCCACCTCCAAGCGAGGCGTACGCAAAGTGGGGATCCAATCAGTCGCGTGGCGTTGTGCAAAACGTAAACGTTTATTTAATGGCAAATGCGCTCGAAAATGTTATTTAACCTCGAAATAAACCTGCCACAATCTAAAATGCTTTTACTTCGTCGATTTCGTAAAAGTAGCAACGAAATAATGAGCAATGAGGTTGTATTAATACGTATCATAACCAATTGACAAATTACAGTGATAGCGGAAGCATTCAATAATGACGAAGAATCGTATTCGATAAATTCATTATCTCGTAAATTTGATTTTCTTTGACAACTGCATCAATCGCCAAATGCCATTGATCGTATTGAGCTTTTCGACTCTTTTTGTATATCCTGCATTCAGCCGGCCATTCGCATTGTGACACTAACCGGAAATGACGAGCGAACAACAGTGAAAGGAACGAAAAATGCCCTTCTGGCAGCCTGCACCACCAAAAACGAATTATTTCAAGTTGATCTAGTACGGCATTAGCCTAAAACGAATGCGAGGAGACGCCCGAAGCAAGTGTGAGGGCCGGCAAGCGTTTTTGGGCACTAGTGTGGACCATTCATTCATTCATTCGTTCATTCAATTGTTGCGCTTTCTGGCTTCATGTTTGTATGCATGTTGGGGGAGAGATGATTCCTTCCGAATGTGCGTTCGCGGGGTTGTGATGGATTCAAATGCATTCGAAATTTGACAGTTGACCGTGTCAAGCCAAACGGATGTTGCGATGACGTTTCATTTATGCATTGTACACTTGAATGACTTGGAAAATAATGAAAATTTTTTCAAAGAAGGTGAGGTATTTTTTGGATAAGAAATCATATCGGATATTGCAAATATTTATACGCTTATGATAGCGTACGATAATGAAAATTGCGTAAAGTGTTTGAACACGCTGATAATCCACTTGAGGGTGAGATTGAAGGGGGTGAAATGTCTTCTTTCGAATGCACTTCTTGCGCATCTCGTGTTTGAATAACACCTTTTGATCGTTCATGCGCGCGTGCAGGCCGCACGCTTGAACGTGCGTAATCTTGCATCTCGGAAAGAATCCGGCAATAACTAGGGCGCCCCCGTGCTTCCGCCTCACGTCGGGCGGCGGTGACGGCGGCCAAGGGTTGGGCGTTTTTCTGCCAGCGTCGTCGGTGACGTTTGTCGTGTCGTAAAAAGTCTGATACTGCGTATAATTAAAGAACAAGCAGTGTAATTTCACTTAATTAAATTCCATTCACACGTTGCACTGCGGCTGAATGCGCGCGGGCGCACGCGGGTTGGAATTGCAACATCGGGCGCGATATGAACTTTTTTCACACTCAATGAGCATTAAAACGCGGCATTTAATTTCATCAGGCGCCTTGGAGGGAGCGGCAAGACGTAAACGAAATAAAAAAAGGCGAAACCAGCACCGCCGCGCCGCCGTCGTCTATCTCGGGTGCGAAGATGTTTGCAATCTGGGGACTTTTAAACGTAAATTGCGTGGGTGGAGAGGGTGCAAAGTGCCATGGCAGATGGACGTTTAGTAGGCGCGCATACAATGGCTAAATAAAAGCGACAACAAGATAAAGAGCGCAATAAACGCGCACTGATAAAAAATGATGCATTGAAACGCGCGCGGAACTTTTACAACAATAAAAACTTGACGCTATTTGTTGCCTTTTTGTCGCCGGTGTGATACTGGCATAGATGAAGAGAGGAAGAGAGCGGGTGAGCACATAAAGTATTTTGAAGCATAATTACCATGGTCGAAGAGAAAGTTTGTCTTGGCGATGTTGTATGCCGCCGCCGATGAGGGCAGCGACGGAATGCTGAATGCGTACGCACCGCCGCCAAAGCCGCCCCCGAATAGAGGGCCCACTGAAACACACAGAGAAAATAGTAGGTACAATATATACATGTTTTGTTTAACCGCCGCCCCCTCTTCTGCATTAAAGCGCCAAGCACCCTTGCATCACAGAGCGTATGAGCGTAATTGCGATTATTGTTGTATGGAGAGCAACCACAAATTCATAACGGATGTGCATTTCCACTCGCATGCACATGCACAAGCAAATTCGCCTTTGCTATTGAAGCATTCCAATAAGCAATATTAAATTTTGCGTTTATATTAAATGTTATTAAAACTCATTCCGTATTTGGGGAATAGATGAAAACTTAATATTAAATAATCGAGTTTAGTTTTCAGTTGAAATAGTTTTTGGGTTTGAGTAAGGATAATCGGCAAAAGTCGAGTAGAATCGGGATAACTCGTGTAGAATCGCGAAATCTCGTATAGAATCGGGAAATCTTGTGTAGAATGGAATAATCTTATGTAGGATCGAAATGTTCTCGTGTAAAATTAGGAAATCGGGTGTAGAATCGGGAAACTTGGAAAATGAAAATATACGGAAATGAAATAATTTTGCAAAAGCTGATAATCAACATGTTCGAATGATTCTACGTGTAATACAAGCGCGGAATGCGTATTCGCAAATGTTTTCGTTTATCATACGCGTAAGAAGAAGGCTTGCGTTGGTCTCGCGCGCGCGCGCGGAATTGGCATTGTGTGTAAATTTCGTCCTGCAAGTCGTAGGAATATTTATTTATATGCAGGATGAAGCATATCAATATGTCCAATCGAATAACTGCCGCACAAATCTGCATAATTCATGCCATTCACTTGTTTTGTTTATTTAAATCTTGTCGTCCGCGCTTGAGTGCTCCGGGAAAGTTTATTTCAGCCCGGTGATCAACTAAATTGCGCGCGGTCTAAGTAGGCAGTAGTAAGTAAGCACATATCGGAACCCGCGTAGACGAAATACAAAATCGAATGGAATCGAGTAAAGCGTCGTCTTCACGGTTTCTTTGAGCCATATTTTTTAGGTCGTGCTTCATGAATTAAATTCAACTTATAATCTGTCGTATAATTCTCACCGGCGCGCTCCTTCCTCCGCGTCTTCACACATTCCCCGCGGTAGCACCAGCAGCAGCAGCATCAGTCGTTTTCTTTTTCTCGCTTATTTCGTGCGGATTGTGCGCTTTTTGTGTCGCGAGTTTCTTCAGCCACGCGCGCGGTAGTAATCGAGCGATGTCGTCGAAGCGTTTAAGAGCAGCGCAGACAACTTATTTATGTTCGAATTGTTTTCAAAATGCCGACGCTTTCCCAGTTTGCGAACGAGTGTGTGCTTTTGCAGCAGCGCGCGAGCGAGGAGCGAAGAAGCAAAAAAAACTGCAGTGCAATCGCCGATTTCGCTACAAGTGTTACATTCGTTTTTACTTGGTTTTGCACGCCAACAGCGGCTGAAGACAGGCAAGGCAAGCCGCGGCATTACCATTTCATTCCGCGTCCATCCTCGTCGTTTTGCTTTGATATGTGTGTTGCAATCGCGCTTTGCCTCTTCCGCGCGGGGAATGCGCAAAATATTCAAATGATTTTCTGCCAGCTTGTGTGCTCACGAGAGCAAGCCAAATCAAGTAGCGTTGCGCAATGCATTTTTAGCGGCAATTACATACACTTTTTCCTTGCCGTCGTCGACGACGTCGTTGCCGTCGTTTTTTCCGCTCGCTCGCTGAAATATTTTATTGAAAACGCATTTGAATTCAATCTCAATTTTCGCAATTACACACACGCTTGACAAATATTCGAAATGCTTTATTATTTCGTTTGTTGCGTTTTTATACGTTCTTTAAATTGCTCCTTGGAAAATATAAAGTGACGTCGTGTCGTGTTTTAAACTCAATTGAAATGGCGCGAAAATAAAAATTTTACGAGTGCGTGAAATTCAGTTAGGAAATCGCATGGGAAAAGAGCATCCGTGTTCCAAAATACTATCATATCACTACAGACGTCTCATGCATGCATTTGATTGCTCACGTAAAAAAATGAAATTCTTTCAACCCCGAGAGCAAATGAGATATTTTTATGCATGTTTTACGCCCTGGAAATGGAAATTTGCTTGGATGAAATTCGGATAAAGTCTATTAATTAATGGAGGAAATATTTATGAGGCATGCCTAATAAGCATAAAATATCAATTTAGGTTTGTTTACAGATACCTGACGAATGATTTTTGCATATTTGAGAGACAAATTGTTTGCTATTCATGCACGCTCGTACGGGCTGGGTGTTAATAAATTGAATCAAATTAGTGTACGACGACAAGGAATTAGCGGTGGTAGTACGCACACACACCTGCTTCACGCTCGAGTGCGCTAAATACACGGCGCTTTTGTGGTTCACTCGTGATTGAAATCCGCAAGGACTGCGCTTCTGTCAAGGCAATTGTACGATGCATACGCTATTGTGCCGAATAAACAAGTATAAGGGAGCAGGGCAACGAGGATGTGTTCAGAGGGGACCAAGCGAAGAGAGAGGTATCACTGGCATGCACAAAGGGCATTCGAGGTGCGAGTAGTTGATGTGACTTTTGTTATGATTGCATTGCACACTTTGACTTTGATATTTACTACGCTCGCATTCATTGAGGTGGAAATAGGTTTTTCGACGCTGAGCCGTGCTCTGCTCTGCCCTTCCTGCCAATTCATTCCAAGCTTCATTCACGACACTAGCCTGGTAGCCTAACCAAACAACGAAACTATTTAGTACTCTGGCTTATAGCTATCAATGAGAGTGCTTTCGGCTAGGTAGCAATTTAAGGGTGGTAATTGTAGGTAGTTTTATTCAAAGTGAGTCCATCGTGGCTATTAGAGTAGCGTGAAGAGAGTAAAGCAATCAGTGTTAAAAATATGAAGAGACTCAAAGGGGATGTGAATTACCGTTGCGTTCCCAATGGTTGCAGTTAGTGTGTTATTTGTGCGTTAGTCATTTGTCATGGAGGTTATTTATTGAGCGATTAATTGGTGTTGATGCATTTTTATTTCAGCCGCGTATCTCATTAAATTAATTACGCGATTTCTGCGTAGCTCTAAGGATAAGTCGCGTCGTGCATAAATCTCGCGCTTCTATTTGTGGGGGGCAATCGAGCGATTTTGTTCATGCAAAACGCATACGATCCATTATTGTATGTGCATGTACTCATTCAGTCATTCTCGCCACACACAATGAATGCGATATGAAATCATTTGCAACAATGTTCTCGGCGTACAACAACAAGCAACTAGCTGCAAAACGCATAATTACCACTTGTGCATGCATAGCACGCTGTTTTGTGTCCACCCACCCGGGTGGTGGTGGTGTGGACGAATGAGAATTTTTAGCGCATTCGTCGCGTACGCATTTGCATTGCAATATTTGCGCGCAACAAAAATGTTTTTCGCCGCAAAACGAATGAGCGCACACGTTGTGTTGATGTTGATTTTATTTTCAGCGTGCGAGCGAGCTTTTCATTTTTAATATTTAATTTGCATGACGATGGTGATGTCATTCAAACATTTTATTTTATTGTTTAAAAGTTTATTCGTCTATTCACATTGTGTCACTTTTGTTGTTGTTGTTGCACCCTTGCATTTCTGCATTTGACTGACAGCAGTGAAATTGTAATTTCTACTGCGGTTGAATCGTGGTACGAAGTTGTTGAAACACTTAATAAGTTGCAAAATATTTACGTACAATGTAAAATTAAATAGAAATTGTAGCTGTCAAATGAAACGAAAGATAATTTAAGGCCAGTGTTTCCAAACGGTTGATTACTTACTCGAGAAGTACTCGCCCGATGTGCATTTGTCTTTAGCAGTTTAACTTAAATTTTCCTCGGATTGATTTGAATATTATTAATGCCGCGTGTAGTAGCTTAGCTAAGCGCTAATACACAGAATCACGCGAAGAAGTTTGCTTGCTTGAATTGGAGCTGGAAGACTTTAATGATACTCGCGTTCAGCACGCATATACTTACATTGTGTGCCATCATTCGCAGAGTGAGGCGCTATTAAAACGGCAATAAATTATGCAGTTGCGCATCAATCTCGGACAACGGAAAGAACACAGCTCGACGCGCGCGCACGCGTACACGCACCTCGAAACGTTTGGCTGCTTGCATTGCATTAAACATTTACGACTGCTGCATTTACGTTCGAAATTTACTTTATTTATGTTTGCCTTAAACTTTGGCTCGCCATATTTTTGTTGCCACTTTTATTATTACTATATTGTTTTGCTGCTGCTGATGCTGCCATCTGCCATTTTGCAAAACGTGGCTGTTGTTGTTGTTTTGCTTCGAGTATGATTGAATATTTACTACTAACGCACACGTAAACGCACAGTGATAAAGATAATTTATGAACCTCCTACTTATTGCTTATTACCAAGCATGATGCAACGATTGTTGTTCTGTTGTTGGCAGACGCTATCAAACACTATCAGTGACAAGTCAAAGAGATGATGTGTGCATATGTGAAATTAAAATAATAAAAAAGCGCACGAAAGCGCAACAAAACAAAAGACGAATGAAATGTGAACAAGTCGGTCGGTCGAATGGACGGATGAGCGCGCTATTGTTGTTGTTGTTGGCTAGTTTCGCATGATGCGCGAACATGAAATGTTTATTTCATTTTTAATAGCTATAACTCATTTATAATAAAATTTCGAATATATGCACATTGTGCGCGATATGTGTGCGATGGCGCGGACGGACGGATATTTTGGGAACAATTGCTTTTTATTGCCATTGCCGTCGTATAAACGGCATGACGCACGCGTGCGCCGCGAGCTTTTCAACAAACAAGCTGCGCTGCGCGAAGAGATGTTGTTATATTAGCTGAGCTGCCTCTTCTTATTGGTTTTTCGCGAAATCGTGTTTTGCATGCGCCGTTAATGAATTGGCTTTTATGGCCTATTCATTTCTTGGTCGTCTTCAGCGCGCATTAAGCATCATCAACACTCCTCAGCTAACTGCTCGCAGGAATGTCGTCTAAAACTATTTAAAAGACGTGGTTCTTTTTACAATTACGACACATCATAAACTTGCACATACACAAAAAAAGGGGCATCAACGAGAGAATTTTGACAATTCCGGTGTTTGAATAACAAAAATGCGCAAGGGATGATCCTTGATTTGAATTGTTAATGTGACACTCTCAATCGCCATCTTTGAATTCGCATAAAGCAGTGGTGTATTTGATTTTTTTGAGAGTAATATTTCGGAGGTGGTGTTTGAGTAAAGACAACTCTGTGGGATTTGAATATATGTGTCGAGGAAACGCGGCTGAATGGGTGCAAGAGTTGACAAAACATTGTGAGTAGTCGACACTCATCATTTGTCACAAAAATGCATAGCTAACAAAGCGTCACAAACGTGGCGGTGGCGGCGGCGGCAGCGGTATGCATTATTTTGCATTTGCTGCGACGCGGCGCGCTCACAGTTTTCACGTTTGGCTGGCGGTGAGCAAGCAAACCGGGGTCGGTTTTGCATTTTGCGTCCGGACGCAGCAGGGTAAAAAGTTGGCGCTATTCCTGCATTTCAATTAAAAATATTCAAACATTAGCTCGTCATTTATGCTCTGCGAGATTCCGTAATTGATTGTGTTACTGAATCTCACGCCGAACTGACACATTTCACCGCCACCAACACACCACCCCTTCGTGACACCGCCGTACATTATGGGGGTGTAAGTGAATTGTAGGTTATGTCGAAAACGCGCACCTACGTCGCTGCAATCGCCACCGCCGCTGCCGACAACCCCATCCCTATGGCGAGATTCCATGTAGACAAACACTGCATACATTTTTCGGTCCCCTCTTTCGCGTTTGCCAGCGGCGGCGGCGATGAAAAACTGCGCTAAATGTAAAAATCAACACGGTGTTACTAGCAACGCCAAGTCTGACATGATTCTTAATCCTTGGTTTCGGCGCGCTGCGTTAATGAATAAGAAAGGCAAGCGCGACGACTACGACGACGGCGGCGACGGCAGTGGCGGCAAAAACGGCTTTGTGCAATTATTAAGGGCGCAGCGCGGCGCTAACATAATCATTGCGCTTCTCATTCATCTTCAAACAAGCGAAAGATCGCCTTCGTTGCTGCTGCCGCCGCCACCGCCAGCCGTTTATATTGCGAAAAGAAGATGAGCACGAGGACGAGGGCTAGTTACTGGTGCGAAATATTTAAAATGCCTCAAATCGCAAACGATCATTTAAACGTCTTAATAAGTTACAGCGTTTAATTTCCTCAAGTGCTGAGATGAAAGTGAAATGCTCATCGCACGAAATAATTTTTCATCTTTGATGTCGCAAATAAACGACGAAGTAGTAGGCAGCAAGAGCCAATTACGATTCAACACAATCGGATAACTAAAAATTAAAACACGATCATTAACACTCGTCCTTCGTTGCGAGCAGGATATCGCGTGTTATTATGAAAAAGGGATGTTGAAGCAACCGCAAATGGGCAAATGCGATGTAAAATGCTGTTAGGGAATGAAAATCAACGAATGCAGCTCGCAGGCGGTAGTGGTAGCGCCGGTGGCGGCAGTGGCGGTTGTAGTAATCCTCATGTATCCGTACTGCGCGAATTAACACTAGCGAGGAAATCTGTTAGGTTGTACGCACTCGCAAAATCTGCGCGCTTACAATGATTTGTTATTGCGGCTTGCATTCCGACCGCAGCCGCTGATAACATCGCATCATCACGCGGAACGGATCGCGCATTACGCTTTTACCGTTTTGCCCAGGCGCTTCTCATATTTTCCAGCTGTGATTGTATCCGGTATTTTACACTTTTCAAATACACTCTGACATATTTCCAATCAACATAATACGCCACTAACTAGACGAATTAATCGTTGATTAATTAGAGAATTAAACGTAATTTTCGTTCAGTTGGGAATGAATGGAAATCAATGCATCTTGCGGAACGTGATAACGCGTATTAAACACTGCTGATAAAAGCAATTAACAAGAGGCGAGATGGAGCAATGCGATAGATTATCGGGCGGCGATTCGAAATGAAAGTAATATATCTCCTTGGTTTCGTATAAATGCCGGGAGTGTGTGCGCCGGAAAGGCCTATTAAACCATAAAAATAGTTGGAGTGCTACCGCGCCGCTCGCGACTTGTACACACACTTTACACGCGTCTCTTTTAATTCGTTTCCCCATTTTATTCGATTCCCGTGTAGCTTGCTTCTCAATCGAGTCGTTTCTCTTCTTTGGCGTCTTATTGCAGTCGGCGGCTCGCTCGCGATGCATGCATGCATTCATCGAACAAGCCAAAGTACATGCGTACACGAAGAGGCGAATGGAGAGGTCTCTCCTCCTCGATATCCGTGCGGAATTCAATTGTCGGATGGCGGGCGAATGCATAAATTGCGGATCTGTCACAACGTTTGTGTTTTGTCTTTTCTCCGGCTGCGTCTGTTTGTTTTGTTGTACTTTTTCTCGCGCGTGTTTTATTTCGCTACGGTAAGCGGGGTGACGAATTATAATTTATTTTCACGCGCCGTAGGGAGCGAGAGAGTGTGTAGTAATAGTACTAATACGCTGTGATAAATGTACAACACCTCAAAAGTGGTGTTGTTGCAATGTTACAGGCGAAATGATCAATTTGAACGGCGAATAAAATTATTAGACTTGAGTGCGGCTTTCGACAGCTGTTGTTATTGATATCGAAGCAGACTAAACGTTAAAATACACATTTTATGAGATGGTTACTTAAAACAAAGCAGTATTGCGCATATGTTGTGGGAGATTTTAGCGTTTTTGGGGATTTCTTAGATGGCAAGACAAAGGATTTGTTTGTTTTTGGAGTGCACCCGATGGATGACCAGGTGGCTGCACATTTTCGTTCTATTCTCAGCGAAACGAAACTCGTAACTTGTGCGATTTATTTACGAGTCGATGGTTGATCTTATAGTACATTTGTTTATTTTCAAATTATGCGGATCATGCGCATGCAGGAAACGAATTTGCTGGTTTAAGTAAGTTGTAACTTACGTCGAAAACGTCCATCGTCGTGCATTGCATTCGTCGGTGAATCGGTGCCATTGCCTTGCGTTTGTGAGGCGGTGTCACCGTCTTCGGACATTTGCGCATCGAGGCTTTCCTCCTTGACGGCGCCGACGGCCGTCGCCGGCGGTTGCGGTGACATCGACGCGCTCGCCGGCGAACACGAATCGGTTCGCGGACTCGGACCCAGAAAGCGATCATCGGAAGGTGAAAAAATCGCTGGATGTGCACCATGCACGCCGCCACCGCCTCCGGTCGTCGTGTGCTCTTGATTCGTTTCGATCTTGAGACATTTCGGCGGCGCGAACGCCGATGGCGTCGGAAACGTCTTGAGATCACCGAGCGGTCGAAAAGCACCGGAGCCTAGTGACAGACCCGGATGGAGAAATTGCGGTTGGAGGTGGTTTAAAATGTGCGCCGGAAGTCCACTGTACGCCTCCATATGCCGCAAGCCAAAGTTGGACACGGAGAACGGTCGATGAAGATCCTTTGGCGCCTCGGTCATTTGAAACTGAAATTTTTTTAAAGATTATCATTAGAATGCGTTGATAAGTCGACAATGTAAGTGATTCTTGCACCACTTTGCAGAACAATTGAACGTGTCTTAAGTCGCATTTGCGTCAACAATGCGGTGTATTGTGCGCGCGATGAATTCAGCATAATTCAAACGCGCGCGCGTATAACAACACTTGATATTCATAATTCAATCTCGACTTCTCGCTAATGCTTGAATGCGCACAGATAGAATTGGCGTTAAGTTGCGTTTTATTGCACGTTTTCGTATTTTTACGGCACGTTCAAATCCGATTTGAGAGTGCGCATGCGATCTCAATGAAATAGAACTCGTGCGGAAGGAAAACTATTTCGTCTCACCTGTGAATTGAATGGGCGTTGAATGCGTAGTGCATCTTGGAGGCCGCTTGCCGCCTGCGAGAAGACGACTAAAGCTGGCGAATTTAAATGCGACGCATTTGGCACATACGTTGAATTCTCCATTCTGTCTAATGTTTCAACAACAACACTATGTCACTCACTAATTGTCTGCTGCGTGGGGTAGGTTGGATTGTTTGATTGATAGGGTTGTTATCAGTTCGCGCACAGGTCACATTACGCGACACACTTCACCACTTGGCCGAGCTTTACGATCTCAAGCTATCAGCCACCGCGTAGCTACTGGCCGCGCGCGCTCTTCTGCGCCGCAAGAGAGTGGCACAGCGAGTGAATGGCGCAGCCGAGTCGGTAAACGCGCGCACCACGTGCACGAGCACGTTTCACGATCAACGTCACTCAAAGAAACCCCCTCGTTGTTTGCTTCCCTTCGGATTACTTCGTGAAATTTCGAACATTTTCGTCTTAAACTTGTTTTATCTCCAGAAAGCTCATTTGTTGTAAAGGTGAACAGAAAAATGTATTTTTTGATGGTTTAACTGTTGTAGAAAAATATTCACGTAGTAAGAAGGGTGAAAGATGCGTATTCATGCAGTGCACGCGTGTGTTTCTGATGCGAATAGCTGGAACGCGGCTGACAGTTGCGCTGAAATGACGTTAAAGCGGCGGCGGTTATCGTTTGGACTGGCGGTGGCGGCGACGGCGGCGGCGGCGGCAGCGTTGATGCAACAGCGTGCGGCCCCGTCATTAGGAATATTGCAAACGCAAAACTAACTCTCATCGACGCCATATGGCTCCACGCACAGGCTCTCTCTCCGAACAGGCGCAGCACGGGCCCTGCTGTTGTTCGCCTGCCGAGCAATTCAGTGCGGTCGTGAGAGGTATCATTAGCAGGATTGACATTCGACTTGTTGAAAAATCACACCTACGCGCCCGAATTCTAAACATTTCTCGCTCCTATTTCAAACAACCGTTTGGTGCGCCTCCACGCGTCCGATAATTATTTATTAATCAGTTGAATGGATAATGTGATTAAAATTAAATGGAGAATTGTCTTTATTTGGAAATATTAGATATAAGAGGTGATTATGGAAAGCGTACGGTTTTTGTTCGTAAAAGTTTTTAATAGAAAATTAATTTTACAACAAAAACGGCGCGCGGAGAATACATAATTGTGAACACGTTACGTTACACGCAAATCGAGCGTAACAAAAAACTTATTCATGTCGCTTGTCCGACACGCTGCTGACAGGGACTTCCAACACGTACTTTACTCGATTTTCGTTTTTCATGTAGCTGCCGCCGACGCCGCCGCCGCCGTCGTCCGGGACGTGCTCGGATGCAGTCTCTGGCTTTACTCTTGTTCGAGCAGCGAGCTGAAGGGCAGCGAATTGCCACTCGTGTTGACGTTTTGATTTCTGCCACGCAGTGAAGTAAGGGGTACACGCGCGCGCGTGCGATGATAAATGGTCACTTGCGCGGTGTCGCTTCAATCCGGTCAATCCGGAAAAGGATTAGAGGGAGGCGCATGATTTGCATTTTCTAAACGCTGCCTTTTTTGCTGCATTTCTCACTTTGCGATGATTTATTTTTGATTGTACATTTATATCAAGTGAGAAATATGATTTTTGTCAATTTGGTTAAAATAAATTCTACTTGATTTATCTGCAGCGCTGACAAGTAATTGTACTTCGCCTGCTAATTAGTATTAATCCGGTATTTTTCGCAGTATAGGACGCGACTTTTTCCAAGAGAAATGGATTTAAATTTAGCGTTTTATGGTATGATGATACGTTTTATTCAACAATTAAAGATATTATCCACTCGATGCATCTTGTAGGTAGTGCAAGGAATGAGTAATTTACGCATCTTCGGTTTAAAACTCAATATTGTTAGTA
>JARJDV010004366.1:0-17522 GCA_030264675.1 Anaulacaspis nigra
AAAATTTGACAGAACGAAGTCTGTCCGGACAGCTAGTAGTAAATAAAAAGTATTATTTACAATTTTATGTGGATTTAGCAACCGAGTTAAGAACAGTCAGCTCATAATTTTCATTATCAATTAGTGTAAAGTAGGGTAAAAACATACACGAGGAAATTTGTGTAATATTATAGAAATTGCCATCCCTACAAAATACTAAATTACTAGAAGTTGATATCACGCATAAATAAAGGTTTGCTTAATTAAAAAACTCTCGATTTATGACATTTAGTTCGGAAGCATCATAAATAAAGAGAATATCGTCTTGTGCTTATCATACTCTAAGTTTTTCTTATTTTATTTGAAACCCAGAGTATCTTAGCTATATTGCACTATAAATCAATAATCTGCGTTGAATTCACAAAAAGAACAATAAAAAATAGTAGATATATATCGAAAATATTGTAACACGGGGTAAGTGCCTGTTTTGGAGTGCCATTTATTGGTTTTCTTGTTTAATTTAACTAATGCTGCCACAATGAAACGACTGAAGGTGTTATTACCTATCTTTTAGATAAAATTAGAACATGTTAGCAAGCATAAACAATTATTAGTGACATTTTCAGTTAAAAAAAAACAACAAGAAAAGAAACAACTAATCGTATTTTTCGGACCATAAGAAACATTTTACGTAGAGTATTGGGTGTGAAAGTGTGCGAATCTGCAACAGCATGGCAAACAGTAAAATGAAAATAATGTAATTTATAACAATAAATAAAAATATTTTCTGAAATTAAACATTTTCCTAAAAAATCTTTTCTAAAATTGGGGTGCGTCTTATGGTTAGTTGCGTCCTAAGGTCCGAAAAATACGGTATTTTGTATGCGGTAAAAAGTATTATTTATAAAGCAACTATATCAACATTTATATAATACACAATACTATACATTAAAACTTCCAAAAATTTGTTTTAAAATTTCTTTTAATAACACAAAATATACAAGAGTAATTGGCGATGTTGTTAATGTAAATTAAAGAGTATTTACAAACGTAATTGTTGATATCAAATAATTATGAAATTAATTAAGCATACATAACCGCAAAGTTCAATTAACGACAAACTAGTGTGCACTTACCTCACCCTACTTTAGTTTATAACGAGTTCCGCAGATTTTCTTTAATTAAGCAAAATCCAAATTAATTGAAAAGTTTTCTAAAAGTTGCCTTTGTATAAAATATTCCTTAAAAGTTTCATCATGACGCTGACGGAAGTGGTACTTATAGAAATTATATTTTCAGCATTTTAGGCTAATAAAAGAAATGAATAAAAATACTTGACCTCATTTGAATAAGAAGTGAAAGCACTTTACAGAAAATTCAAGTCACTTCCAGCTAGCTTTATTCTTTGTGTGTATTTCGATGCAGTGGAAAAAGTTTCGTGATTCATTAGTTTGGGGCGCGAACGCCTAATGAATTTGTAAGAAGTTGGTGCATGTTTTGTCTCTATTGCACACGCTCTGATGTAAATACACTTTGGCGAGAGAGTGCAACAGATAAATATGAATTTTAATGAACCACCGTCACGGTGCCAGCACGGCCGTGCTGCAGCGTGCACGGAATCATTCATTCATTGGGGTTTCTTTTGAGTAGCGTTGCTCGCATGCGAAATTATTTTTGCATTAATTTTAATTAGAGTACGACGCGGCTCCATAACCGTAATCAGCGTTATTCATAATATGCGTCGTATAAATTTGAATTAACGACTTTTTTATTATCAAAAAACGCACTATTATTATGTAGTTTTTGTATGAAATTCAGTCGACTTTCTTTATAATAAGTTTGATTTTAATGGCATAATGTTAAAGGTCAATAAACACTCCGGGCATGTTTGTTAATATTATTTCGGGTATAGCGATAATGCTGGATGGTAGAATTAAATTGAGGTTCTAGGAATATCTAGAAATAAATATTTTTAGAGGAAATGTTATTTTTAAGTTGTTAAAAATCTTTGGTAAAAATACCAAAGATGATATAGTTTTGAGCAATAATAATATTTAGGTTCTAACTACTTCTGAAAATTTCTAGAATTTCATTTCGTCAAGGAAAAATATTTTTATTTCAACTTATATTTTATTTCATAATAAATAGTCAAGTATTAGGACAAGGGCATCCACCACCACACCGATTAAAATACACAAAGCAATCTGCCGGGCAATCATAGATTATATCTGCATGTGCCTAACTTTAGCATCAAATAAAGCAAAAACAAATCCGAAACTTGGTGAAAGAAATGCACTGCGATGCTTATCAAAATTAGACACCCTTGTAATCCACTGCATAACATACCTAACAAACGGCTATATGAAATTAGCAAAATAACACCGATTGAAGTCGGACATTCGAAACTAATTGTAAAAACACTTTCAAGCGGCTTTCTATAATCCTTCCGTTCGGCCCCATTTCTCACTTTCCACATATTCAACCCTTCCCTACAAAACCCAACACTCCAGAAAATACGGCAATTCATCAAAAATCTCTTTTAATTTCAATTAATTCAAATACAAGTTTTGCTTTCTCCCCTTTCTTGATTTGTTTGTAAAAACGATAAATCCAGCGGACATCTCTGTTTAATGTCTCTTTTTAATGCAAGTTTTATTTCATTATAAATGGTTAACTATTGCGTTAATAAAAGTTTTGCTTTATCCCCTTCTTGGTTTGTTGAGCATCCATAGTTAAATAACATAATAGCTTCAACGATATAACACTAAAGCTCTGAAATTACTGAGATTTAATAATATTCGGGTTATAGTGATTTAATTAGCTCAATTTAATATAATACAAACCTTTGTAAGATTTATTAATATTGTTTCGGAATTAGTCATAGAAGTGAAAAGTCAAAAGTTTTGCAAATAGAAACGATTAATTCAACAAACAACTTTTTAAATTTAAGCTTATATTGTATTTTGTTATAAATGGTTAATTTCTGGGTTGATTTTCTATTTAACTACAAGTTTTGCCTTCTTCCTCTTTGATTCCTTGGTCATTTATAGTTGAATAACATAATAGCATTTCGGCCTTTTGTATACTAACTAAATGTACCGTATTTAATTCTTAAGTTTCCGTTCTATTTTGTTATAACCTGAAAGCGAATTATTTGAAACTTGAAACTGAGCAAATACATAACATTGACATAAATAACGTATGCTTACATAAAACAATCAAATACGACGATATTGCGCATATGTAAATGAACAAAACACGCGCAGTGTATGCTGGGGAAACTGTGGAAATATTAATGAATCCGGCCAATAGTCCTGCGTAGAACAAGTGAAGGAATGAAGCAAGTGCTAACTTAACTCAATTAAATATTTACTCGTATCGCGAACATATTCACGACGCATACACTTACGCTGGTTATGCGAATTCAATTTGATGCATACGCAAAGTTTAATTAAACCGCAAATTCGAATTACGCTTTATAACTTGATATAATTCACTCGCATATAATTCAACAGATCCTAGAGCAACTTGAGCGTACAGAGATGTCTGTGTTTGACCGATAATTGATCGTTATTCTTGCGTAGACAAGAGTTTATTGTCAAATGATACTCCGCAGTAGAGAGTTTAATTTGAAATTAGCAATTTTCAAGATGGTTGCTGGATAAACATCTTAAACTAAGCCATATTTCTTAAATATCAAGAAATATCAAGAAGCGAAAGAACGCTATTCGCGAAAGAACATATATTCAGCACCAAGTACCCGAGAAGGATGCAAACCTGCAAAAAAATTGCTTTAAATTTTCAATTCATGAACCTATTTCTGCACTATATTTGAAATGCCATGAAATCCTACTAAGCTAATAGTTTTTACCACAGAATATTATTAGATTATTATTTTACTAAATAGACAGTAAATGAATATTTTAAAGAAAAGCCACAACGTTAAAAATAATAATGTAAAACAGCAATTTATTATTTAATGGAAACATATAATAAAAAAAGAAAGAAACATCTTTATGAAACTCAATTTTCCGCATGCTTTCCTTCATTCTCCATATGCGTAAGATTAGGTTTGTTATGAAAGGATATTGAATTTTCTAATGATGCATAAAATAATGTCCTGTTTTTCACATTTTATTTATCATGAATTCTTTGAATATTTTGTCATGTATTTTCCTGAAAAGCAGCAATAAATCAACAGGCACACTTTCCAAATTATACTATCAAATACATAGACATTTTGTAAGGTGCAATAATAAATTCCAAACAAATTATTAGAATTGTTATCAACAATCCTGTAATCCACAGTGCCAAAATAGGCCCAAGATGCTCGAAATTCAATTGAATATTGTTATTAATTTCTGGATGAAATCCATAATCCAAAGGCGAGAAATATTCAGCATTCTGAACTAGTAAAATATCCAACCATTTATGTATTAATCCTCCTCCTCGAGCATGCATTACAAATAAGTTATCCAATTCGTATCTTAGCACTGGTGTTAAATATTCGACGAAAGAATTGTCGTTGAAATTTGGGAATACCATATACATTGTACGATTTATACTTAAATTTTGGACATATTCTAGAAACAAATTTTAATATTAAATAGACATTACAATATATATAATTACTATTGTTGTATAAAGACATATATGCGACGTATTCAAATTTCTTATCACGTTGAAAAATTGCCTGGAAATCTTCAATGTAAACAATGTAAAACAATTAAGATTTATTGCTGATTATTTCATAAAGCCGCAGTTACTTCTTGGTAAATGAAATTATAATGAGGATCTTGTTGGACATCAGCAAACGTTCTGTAATCTTTGATATAGCTAAAAACAAATGGATATTTTATAACAATGATGAATTGTTAGTGTTATACTCACTTTGGCTTGACCAATGCACTTAAGATACCAGAAGAATACATTGCGCTAAAGTATAAAACCATTAATAATGCACACATGTAGTTTATGCGAGACGCAAAGGATGTTGGTGCCCGAGTAAATGGTTGATTCCATAATAAACCAAACACATCCAGTGTGTTAATTGGTTGCTCATATCTGTCTTCAAGTTTCGTGTAAATGCAGTCACGTAGAGCAAAGACATGTCTCGTATGAGACATAATATCAATATAGTTGACATCCATATGTTATATTCAAATACTTGGACAAAGTTGAATCGCATATTCGGATCAATACTGCAAGATTTCTTATTATTATTATTGGTTAAATAGATAACTCCAATGTAATTTAACCATGTAATGACTTTAGATGTAATGACTAAAAACTATCACGAGTGACGGGATATGATCGAATGCGATCAATGCAAGTGCAACAAGTTTTATTGGAAAGCACGCTTCCAATTTTTCAAAATTCTCTAAGTTATTTTCAGTAAGTTATGGTTATGAAAATTTAACCTAGAAGTTATAATTCACTATAAAATTATTATAACATTTACCACTGATATAGAGATATCAAGTATTATGCACAATTATTCGAGATTAGTAATCCTATATTTTCTAAATTTATTATCTTTTTATTTTCGGGTGAAAATTCACTATTAACTTCAAATCTGTTATTTTTCTTTTAGCTCAAATGTCTATTTAGTCGAAAATATATTCATTAAATTAAATTTTGTGAACTTACCGAGGTTTAGGAATAATTAAAGAATATTCTAAGAAGTCAAGAAATACCATCGGAAAAATAAGTTTTGATTGAGTGTCCGGAGACGGATCTAAAATTAAATGATTATGAATTATCGTATTTCCCGGATTAAAGATGCATTTTGTTAAAACGATTGTTAAAACGATTTTTAAAAAATCTTTGTCACATTTTCCCACCACTTATAAAGTGTATTTAGATAGGATTAAAGTTTAATTTCATTTTTCCAGATAAAAATTTTCATTGTATAGTGCGGGAAATACGGTAAGTCAACTTTCCAGTCTTAATTTTGTTTAAAGTCTTTATTACTTACCAACTGATCGCTTAACTTTTTCAACTTGATCATCTTCATTTGGATAAATTTCCGTTACAATATAACAAAAATTATAATATGTATAAAATTCCTTCTCTATTATAGTAAGTACCGAATTATCACCCAAGTATAATTCAGCTCCACGGGTAATCTTCTTGGCTGTTATCAGTTTTTTAAATTCAATCTTCTCTTGCATACCATTAGTTCGCAAAGGAAATAAATCATTATTGTATTTATAACTCGATTTGTTCGTATTCCAGACATCTAGTAATTTTAATTTAATTCTGTTACGGAATTCTTTTTCCGAATTAGCTGCTTTACGATATAATAACTAATTGATGCTCTCTTTGCTGGTGTGAATTACTAATAGATCTAAACGTAATAAAAAACTATTGTCGATGTATAAAATTTCTCTCACTGTTTTCAAATCATCTGTTATAAAATACCAAGTGAATGGTAAAATTGTTGATTTTTTATGTAATTGAGTAAGAAGGTTACTAAAAGGATATAAACAAGTGTCTCCATTTAAATTTGTCGCGATCGTGATAAATGTTGAACAATAACTTATATCGATTATGTTATCTTCTACATTTATGTTTTTGACGTGAATATTATAAAGTGGAAATTCACGTGCAAGTTGCAATTCTGGACTTTTAGGATAAGGTTCACAAGTAAATAAACAAACTGTCCACAAATGTGGGGAATATTTATTCAAGATCAAGGATATGAAGAAATTAACTGCAGTATTCATTTTATTAAGGTATTTTAGGCAACTGAAGAAAGGGTGATTACTGTTAGAGGTTATATAAGTTATTTATGAATAGATAACGAGTTATTAGAGACATTTATTTTAAATTATTTTTATTGTGTGACTATATTTCACTACTTTAATGCATTAGCAAAGAATAGTAACTGGCCTTTAGTCAAAATAAATGATTCAATTAGTGAATAATGTAATTTTCTTACATTATCATAATACAAATATAAGAAATAAAAATAAATTTAACATATTTTGATTAGGTAATAGTATTCACCATTTAAATTAATGTTGTAATGGTGGAATCGTGTAAGTATCGCTACTCACCAAGTGTATCAGTGCCCAGTAAGTAATATAATATAACAGATAGAATTGTAACAAATAAGTTGTAAATAATATTTATAAAGGTTTTTCTAAATATGAATACTATATAATGATTCAAATCTGACTTTGGACAATTGCGCATTTATTTTGTACGACAAAAGATTATTGTAACTTACAAAGATACTAAGTGGGTTGTCAATATCTAATATATGTATTTTTTTAAATATATGACTTTTGTTATATAGATATTGAAATAAAAATTCCTTGGCCCTAAGGGTAATTGTAAGGGGTAATATAAAAATATATTACATTGCTTTAACACATGCTAAACTAATTAAAAGTTATTCGCCTATATTTCCTCAGAGTTAAGAATAGATTACCCATCCACTGTTCTTTGACTGTTTTTTAGAGGGGCCTGAATTCTCTGTGTAATGTTAGTTCGTTTCATATCTGTACTACAATTACACTTACTTCTTATATTCAAGTGATATACCCAAATAATATATTTATAATGATCGAAATATAGTCGCAAACATGATTTTAATAATTTCATGTTTGTTCCAGTTGTCTTTATTCAGAAAGGGATAAAATGAGGCGAAAATTGTAAAATCATTGTAGAATGGTAAAATGAAGAAAATGAATAATAAAAATGTGTACGGTTGGCATTGCAAATTGTGTATTTCATAAATAATCAATAGGTTTAAAAATAAAAATAGTAGGCAAATGAAAAATTGGCCTTTGTGATATAAGAAGTCTCTGTAAAACTCTGTGTTTCGTATACAATTACTTGCAAAGCTATTTTCACACGCGTTATAAAATTGAATAAGTTTAGCAAAAATTAAAAATGCGGTTTAAGATCTAATAGGAAACACGGAATAAGACAAAGATACTGAATAGTGTCGGTTAACTAATGAAGAAGTCGAAATAGCTCAAGAAGACCGCCACCATGAAACAACATGTAACTTGTACCTGAAGAACAAGGTAGCCCATGAAATTCATCCTACTAGATTGAATCAAACAGCATACGATTGCAAAAATTTGGGTTGCGATGGTTGAGCTAGTAAAAAATAATTCAAACATTTGCTTGCTTTTTAAATGCTCTGATTTTTATACCACATCAAACTAATTATGCCAGAGAACATTACAAACGGTTTCTTTCAATCCAATTTAAATATGAATACACTCTGACAAAAATATCTGGATAGTTTTGAGCACATAGCCCGGGACGACCCAGCCGTGAAACAATACCTACTTGTTCACCATTGCCATCAACTAACGCGCTACCTGAATCACCACTACAGGGACCTGTTAATGGTTTCCGTATTACACAAAGTTGATCATAACTGGTTACTTCAAAATAAGATGAACACTGTTGCACAGTTATAGTTTTAAGGTTCAAGTATTTCAAGTCATTTGATGCCGGTGGATCATACTGAATCCATCCCCAACCAGCAACAACAACATCAACATTGCCACCAATATCCTGCCTGCGAAGTTTTATAGGCTGAACACCATTGCGGAAAACAATTGGTGTACTCAATTTAATAATAGCAATATCATGCTTTAGGACGTCTACGTAGCGTTCATGCAGCACATATCTTTCAATCTTTCGTCTTTCAGTTTGCATACTCAATTTAATATTGCCATATGCCACATATAAATCTTTAGCTGTTTTGTTATACAAACAATGACCAGCTGTTAGAATAGTGGTACTGTCTAGAATCGAACCACCACAGTGATATTGATTATGGTAAAAAATTGCAACTTGATGTGGAAATTGATTTTCCTTTGCAAAATTCCCTCCGATAATACGCCTGTCACCTAAATTAAAATATTATTCGATCATATGTTATGTTCATATCATTATAAATTGAATATATATACTAGGTCTGTACATCCTGGACCCTAAGACGCGCTTTGAAAGCAAAAATGTCCTCAAATTTTAAACTTTGGAAATCATTCAATTAAATGTATATCATAAGTAATCAGAATAAACTGAGAATCGCTAATTTATCTATAATCTTTATTTAGAACACAGTATTATTTATTCGATTCATGTTAACAACAAATAACATTTAGGTTTCGAACGCAACTTGACATTATATTCTTCTAAACACGATATTAAATTAAAATCAAAATCTATTTGACGCGCGCAACACTTAAACCCATTTTTCTAGGTAAAATGTGGAGTCTTATAGTCCTGAAGCAAATTAAATTTGCCAGGCACTTTTTATCAACAACTTTATAAATATTCATGGCACCGTAATTAGTTATATAAGTAAAGTTTAATCTAAAAATTCTTTAATGATTTAATATTTTAAATTCAATTGACATCTTATGAAATTTTATGATTTATATAGAATTGGGTCCGGGACATAGAGAAATTACGAATTATGAAAAATTTACCTGCTAGTGCTACAGATGAAATAGACAAAAGTACAATTAACAACTTCATCTTGACTTTTGTGTTCAGACAAGATTCTTATAACAATAAAAGCTAATTTACTTCGACCTTATTTATATTAGTCCAAGTAATAACATTATCGAAATACGTGAAATTGTTATAACATATCAATTATCTATTGTATAAGCACTTAACATTTTTTGTGTAAAAATTTGACAAATAAAACTAACTTTTATTTTATCTCTAGACAATAAAATTTAACAATTGCGTCAATGCAAAACCTGAAAAAACGTGAACAACATAAAGATGTATTCAGGAGAATAGCGAGATAAGATAAGTTAAATGTCTTTTTAAAACTTTATTGGTTGACTTTACTGATTGAATGGGAAACTTGGTCACTTACAAATAAAAGTACATTACCGTATTTCCTGGATTAAAAAAATTAAAAGATTTATTCCGACCACTTTGAGTAGACGATATCATAAATTTTGGATAAGACCCGAAATTTTAGTTCTAGGTGCAAATTTGCGTCCTATAGTGCGGGAAAAACGGTAAGTCGACTTTCCAGCCTTCACCTTATTTAAAGTCTTTATTACTTATTAACAGATCGCATAACTTTCTTTGTAATTTGCGCATCTTCATTTAGATGAATTTCCGTTAGATTTAAACGTAGCATCATACGATGATAACTAAGGAAGATTCCTCTAATTGTTTTCAAATCCGTTATAAAATACCAGGTGAATGATAAAATTGGTGATTTTTTTATGTAATTGACTAAGAAGGTTATGAAAAGGATATGAACAAATTTGTCCATTTAAATTTGTCGCATTTGTGATGAAAGTTGAACAGTAACTTATATCGATTATGTCATTTTCTGCATTTAATTTTTTCACGTGAATATTATAAAGTGGAAATTCACCTACAAGTTGCAATTATGGACTTTTAGGATATGGTTCACATGTAAATAGACAAACTGTCCACAAACATGGGAAATATTTACCTAGGATCAAGGATATGAAGAAATTACGTGCTGAATTCATTTTGTTATAGTATTCTATAACTGAAGAAAGGGTGATTGGTGTTAGAGTTTATATATGTTAGTTATGAATAGATAACGAGTTATTGGAGACATTTATTTTAAATTATTTTTATTGTGTGGCTAAATTTGAATACTTTAATGTATTAACAAAGAATAGTAACTGATATATAATGAAAATAAATGATTCAATTAGTGAATAATGTAATTTTCGTGCATTATCATAATACAAATATAAATAAATAGAAATAAATTTAATATATTTTGATTAGGTAATAGAATCCACCATTTAAATAAAGGTTGTAATCGTGGAATGGTCTAAGTATTACTACTAGCTAATTATATCAGTGCCCAGTAATTAATATAATATAACAGAAATTGCAAAGTTGATATCGATTATAAGGATATATGGTTTGGCATACATTTCCAAAGAATTAGAAATAGTAAGTATTTTTATATGTTCGGACATTTGTGTTTACTGAGTACGATAAAGTATTAATTATATTTCATTACAAAGCAATAATTCCAGTTCAATTAACAAAATATTTAGAGAAAAACAGTGTAACACAAAATGGTGTGCCCAACAGCACAATGTAAGCGCAGCCAAGGAATATCATAATATATTTGCTAAATTGGTGAATACCTTATAATATTAAACAATTAATTTTAGTTTTACTTTACCTACGTGTTTATACTCAACGAAATAGTAATTTATACGAAAGAGTTTAATTGATTGAAATCCAGAGATATAGACTAGATCAGAGGAGAGCAACCATTTTAATCAATGGGCCAAATTTGTAATAAAGTAACACTTACAATTTCATTATAATTGAATATATTGATAGGTATTGCTCATCCTTCCTTGGTCGAAATAAATATATAATTTATATTTCGTCCATACTTTAACCTAGAGGCTATGATACTGAGAAGACGTCAAGAATCTCAATAATTCAGAATTGTATCGAATAAATCTTAAACAATATTTATAAATATGTTCCTACATACGAATACTACCCTTTCAGATGTGATATTTCAAATTTGATTTTGATCAATTGCACATTTATTTTGTAAGACAATATGGGGTAATTTTAAGGGGTAAAACATATTTCCTAAGAGTTAAGATTATGTTACCCATACAGTGTTCTTAGACCGTTTTTAGAGGGACCTGAATTCTCTGTGTAACATTATTTCATTTCATATCTGTACTATCATTATACTTATTTCTTATAATCAAGTCATATACCCAAATAATATATTTATCATGATCTAAAAATAGTTGCAAACATGACTTTAATAACTTTGTGTTAGCTTCATTCGTCTTAATTACGCAGGGGATAAAATGAGGATTGTAAAATCATTGTAGAACGGTGAAATGAAGAAAACGAATAATAAAAACGTATACGGTAGCCATCCAAATTGTATAAATAATCAATAGATTTCCAAATAAAAATAGTAGCCAACTCAAAAATTAGCCTGTTTGATATAAAAATTCTCCATAGAACTAACTGTGTTTTGTATACAATTACTTGCCAAGCTATTTTCATATGGGTTATAAAATTGAATAAGTATAGCAAGAATTAAAAACAATGTCGGGTAAAATGGTTGTCCGATAAAAAGATAAAATGTTAAAATAATAGTAAGTAAAGGAAATTGATAAGGTGTGACGCGAGAGGTGCTAGACGTGTTCATCTTAGCATATTCAGAGTTTCAACATTATCACAATTCGTACGTACACGAAAGCCTTACGAGACAATAAACACTTCCGATTGGAGGTCGGGCCAGTTGTCACCTGGTTATCATCGGAAATAACGAGGCGAAACATAAGTAATTTGTGTTCTGGCTGAGGTAATGTAAATGTGTTTTAATAAGTTTAGTGTTCAAGGGTCTGCTTTCAGGTTGTTATTCGGTTGTTAAATTGATATTTAGGTACGAATACAAATACATCCAGAACAACTAAGTAACATCCACACTAATCAACAACAATATTGGTAACAAAACTATTATTTTCATGTGAACAAAACATTACTTCCTACCTCATTTAAATAATGTGGATAAGTATGTTAATATGTTAAAAAAGCTACAAAATAATGAAAAGCTAATAATTAATTGAATAAGAAAATAAACTCTATCCAGGTATTCAAAATATGCGTGGAATATCTTGAATTTCCTTAAACTAATTCAAGTTTAAATTAGGAACGACTACTTAAATCTTGCACAAGTTGCAACATATTAATCATATTTTAATTATAAATATATTTATATTAATATATTTATATTTATTTATTTTTTTATATATTTTTATTTTTTATAATATATTTATTTATCTTATTTTTTTATTTATATATTTATATTTTTATATTTTATTTTATATTTTATTATTATTTGATTCTTTTTTCTATTTTATTTTATAGCTTGGTCCCCCAAGTGCTCAAAACACCCCAATAAATAATTGGCGAGAATCCCCAATCTCAAGATTAAAAACGCAAACAAATTTTCAGCGGCCCTGAAAAAAGAAGTAACGAAAAGCAGAATTCATACCTCGCTAACAATGTATGACGACTTTATATAGATTTATTACAAAAAATCAAGTCGTTGATGGACCCGCTGACGAATTTGGAACATACGTGCACTAAGGATCACTGCCGTATCTTGGCCTAGTATTACAAGTATCGTTTTCTTTCTCCAACTCACCAAATAGTAATAAACAAGCTGTAGATGATTGGAACTAAAATTATCTAAATAACTCAAACGACACGGGAGACTTACAATTAGACGTAGACGAGTGGTACGGGTAGCTTAAACAACTTAGTATGGTCGTACACGGTCATGTTTGCAATATTATCAAATACTGCCTTGAAAATGATCACTATCCGATGAAAATGATCACTATCCGATTCCCAAGTCAGACGCCGTGCGCACAACGCCCAACAGCTGTAGACCAATAACCCTCATTCCCATTATCGGTAAAATAATTGATATTATCATTAAAAAGCCAGTTGATGATTATCTCCCGAACGTAATTCCAAAATCACAATTCGAGTTTAGAAAAGACGATTCCACAATCCATCCTCTTACGTTGATCATTTCGAATGTACAAGGTGCACGTAACGAAAATTGGAAAGCGGACGCTTTATTTCTAGATATTAGCAAGGCTTTTGACTCAGTGTGGCACAAAAGTCTAATGTTCAAACTTAGTAATTTTGGTGCTCCACTATTTGTTCTTAAAATAATAGACAGCTTTTTAAAAGATCGACAACTGTTTGTTAAACTTAATAACAACATATCGCCGTTATTATACAGCATTTACTGCACGGACATTCTAGCAAATGCCAATCAGCATATGAACGAATATATTTTGCAATATGCTGATGATACTGCTCTTGTTGTTCATCACAACAACTATAAAAGCATGATCGCCAGGCTACAAGTTTTAACTAATATGATCACAGTTTGGTTTGGTAAATGGTGGTTATGTCCGAATACAGTTACTGGGGTCTAATAATAAACCATTCGCTGAGGTAAAACACTTAGGGCTCGTGGTGGATCCAAAGCTCTCATTTAAAAAAGACATCATAAGCGCAAAAGATAAATATTCGTCCCGTGAAAAGTTTTTCAGATCGCTTACATATAAACATAAATTAATCAGTACAAACACGGCTGTTAAGATTTATAAAGCGATCTGCAGACCTTTGTTAGACTACGTTGCAATACCAATGAGGAGGGCTCTACTAAGCTCGAAAAGACACTTAGCAATTAGCGAGAGAAAGGCTCTCAAAATTATTACCACCCTATTATTTCATTACACAACATCTCCAACCAATCCCTCTATGAAAAATGTCACATCGAAGCAATCATCGAACGTCATGTTACCGTTATTAGAAAATACTTACAGAAGAAACCAAACTTTATAAAGTTTATTGAAGATCTATCTATTAAGCAAATCTATCCAGAAAACTAATGTATATCTTAGAAATTTATGTTTAGTTTATATACCTTGGCTGAAAGACCATTTGTCGATGGTCCTTACATATAATATTGTTATCTTTATTACGAATCATGTATCTTTATTATGAATCATTTTATACAAATTTATGTAAAGACAAATTTTGTAAATAAAGTAATAATAGAAACAGTATCACACTAGTTAGGTAAAACCTAATTCTGGCTGAATGTTCAAGGGGCTAAATGCTTTCAGCTTGTTATTCGGTTGTTAAATTGATATTTCGGTACGAATGAAATTACATCCAGAACAATTGTAACCAAGTTGAAAATAACATTCAGACTAATCAACAATAATATTGGTAACAAAACTGTTATTTGCATGTGAACGAAAAATTACTTCGTTCACATAATAAAAATTAAATCATTTAAATAATGTGTTATAAGTATATTAACATGTTTAAAAAAACTACAAAATAATGAAAAGCTAATAATTAATTGAAGAAGAAAATAAACACTATCCGGGTTTTCAAAATATGTGTGGGATGTCTTGAATTTCCTTAAACTGATTCAAGTTTAATTTACGAACGATTACTTAAATTTTGCACAAGTTGCCTCATTCACCAGGGACGATCACAACATATTAATGATTTTTAATATAAAAACATATCGTGCATATTATTACTAAATGTACAAAAGAAATTTCAAATAAATTTAATGTTACACTTTAAATTAATTTAAAATTTACACGATTTTGGGAGTATAAATAAGCAACATGTGCAATTCAACATCATTCACTTCACCAGTTGCATCACAATCGGCAAGAATATTAAAATATCAAGTTACTTTATCATTCAGTTGAAAAAAAATCATCAAAATGAAATTCAGCTTGATTTTACTTGCCCTTTTCGCTGTGATTGCTTTTGTGGTATGTAACAAATTAAAACTATAAACTGTTTAATTACATTATTAATTTATCTTTATTATTAGAATGCTTATTCAGTTTCATCTGATGAAGATGATAACGAACAACTGACCGAGTTGTTGTCAGCCGACGGTAAGAAGAAGCACATTGTAGAAAGAAGTGCTGAAGAATCTGGAGAATCTGGTGATAGTGAAGAAAAGGGCAAGGGAAAGGGTAAAGGCAAAGGAAAAGGCAAGGGCAAAGGCAAGGGAAAGGGTAAGGGTAAGGGTGGAAAGGGCAAAGACAAAAAAGATGATAAAGAAGAGGCAACTGCTTCCTAATTACAACTTTAAACTTTGTTGATCACTAATAAATGTATAAATCATATAAGTAGTATTTTCATTTTCTACTTACTGCTACCCCCCTTCATATGAATTCAATAAACCAGGTTTCTTAAGTGGTGGGTTTTGTTGCCTGGTGTGTAAATATTTAACAAATCTATTTTGTTCAACAAAAATGCTAAGTAATTTTGTAAATCATTGAAAGGTTTTACATTTAATAAAATTCTGAAATAATCCTATAATCAATCATAACTCGATTTGTAAATTTGATCAAACAAATTCTCCAAAATTTACCAATATTAAAATAACACATAAAGAAAAACATGATGAGACAATATCGTCAAATAAGAGATAGATTATTAAAAAAATATGTTAATTAATTTTCAAAATATATTGTTGCTCAATACAGAAACTCAAGATGGATAGAAACATGCCAATGCAAGATGACAATAATCATTAAAGCAAACATTTTTGGACAAAAATTAAAATACTATCAAAATATCCAAAATATCGCGAACAAAGAATTTACCACAGTCAAATAACAATCAGCAAGAATTTTTCACCTTCAAAAATAATCCTTCCTTCTGTAAAAACCATTTAAGAGCTTTTTTAAACAATTTTATCTAACAAGATATTCCACGAATCCAAGAATGGGAACATCAAAACATTATTGTATCGGGCAAAAACACAGGTCCAGGCCATCTATTAAATTGTGAAATATTGAGGGAATTGGATCTGGATATACATACCTACATGCACACATTTAAATTATGTATAATTATTGTTTAGAAAAAAGATTTCTTTCATATAAATGGAAAAAGCATATTGTTATCTTTGCTTAACCCAAGCCAACATCCTAAAACTGGCGTCCCATTACCCTTTTCCCAACAATAGGGAAAATTAATGAAAAAGTTATTAAACTACGAACTTTCAACTAAATTAAATCATTTATTTCTCTATTCCAGTTTCGTTTGATGCCTTAAAGACTAGCAACAATATTCAAAGTACTAATGCTGTTTTGTATAAACTTAATAAATTACACTGTCCAAGATGTCATATTGATATTTTCTTGAGAATCGTGAGTAGGAACTCTAATTTGAAAATACAATTTCTGCAATGTCTATTATATAAGTACAAGGTGTCCCGCAGCTTAGTTTTCTACTCTTGTTTTGCTGAAACAACAATAACTAATTGCAAAAACTTGAATAGATTGAATAGTAAAAGAATTACGAATTAGTAGTAATTCATTTTAAGCCATGCCCGTAGTCAAATATCTTGACGTATACTTGAATAAGAAACTGGATTTTAAACGCCGCATGACTATCATCAAAATGAGAAGGACTCAAAGAGCTAGGAATTTCAAATTCCTTTCATATATTCTGTCCATGGTCAATGGAATATCATTCCGCAACCGTATCCGAGTATACAAAACTATCTGCAGACTTCTGCTGGAATAATCCCGGCCTATATTTTATAATACAGAGGTATCCGAAAGAACAGCAGTCAACTTTTGTACAGGATTGAGGTATAAACACATCGCTAATGAAGAACTCTACCATAAAGGTAGGGTCCAACCAATTCTAAAACGTTTCGATGAACTTCAAACAAAGTTTTAGAAACAGGTTTGTGGAACTCAATTTTCCACATACTTTCCTTCATTTTCTATATGTGAAAGATTATGTTTGTTATGAATGGATATTGAATTTTTTAATGATGTAGGTATATAATATACGTTCCTTTTTTATTCGATTTTATCGTGCATACATCCATACCTCGCTTTGCGTCGTGGTTACGTTCCCAAAAAAACTCGACGCAAATTGAAACGACGCAAAGTGAATTAAGATTTTCATCGGTTAGAAAA
>JARJDV010004369.1:0-22083 GCA_030264675.1 Anaulacaspis nigra
ACACCAGCATGCAAAAGAGGAACTGTTGAAGTAATAATGTTATCAAAGACGACTATCAGTAGAGTACTTCACTGCATATACTTTTGTCACTGCTTGCAACTCTTCTAACTAACAAGACCATGGTAATCATCTTAGGCGTGCACGTTTGAGATGGCACCCCTGTATTTACTCATACACTTAAGCCCAGCTCTTTACTCTGGTTATAATGCTAACGTTTGATGAAGGATATTAAATTTCCAGTCCTAATTAACCGCCAACACCAACATGATTCACTAGAATTCGCGCAATTTTCGTATATTTGCTGTGCATTTGCCTCAAACACTCTATCAGTCCCCTGCCTGCGTCACTGTGCTGGTAAAACATTATTTGTACTTTTAATGCCGGAGGAAATTATACAAGCGACGGTAGATTGAAAGTGTTATCAGCTCATTTCATCATATTTCATATCTCAAAAGTAATCTTCGTAACGTAATAACGTTTGTAACTGGTTAAGTTATGCAGTCGACATCAGAGAAGTGGGTACATAAAATATCACAAACAGTAACCTTTTTAATATTCTACTTCCACGAATCCTCGAAAGAAAAATATGTGTTATCTTGAATCCCTTTGCACTTCTCTAACATAATTAGTTTAATTAGAATAATTTCTCTGCAATTTGGGGAGTTTACACTAAGTAGTACTGAAACCACTAGAAGTTATGACAGGTTACCATACTCTATGAAATGACACTGGTCAGTGTGCAGAGTGTTGCAGTCTGTTTGAAAAGTATGGTTGCCTCTCATTTATGCATATGTATTCCGTTATGCGAATTTATAGCAATATTTCATCCTTATTTTCATTTAAACGTAGGTACATTTTAGGAAATGCATGTGTCTCAATGTCATCCCTTAAAAAAAGACCACGCACCAGTGCACATGCGGCTTTTTCGTAAAATTTATAAACATCATATACGCATTCGCACTTTCCTAAGACTCAGAGAAGGAATGCATTCGTCTTCGCGATCGCGAACGCCACTTGGAAATATTCCGGGAAGAAGCCTCCGGGCGTGAGCAACAAAGAGGGTTTAAGGATATATATATGAAAGTAGAATAGTCGTAAATCAGGCGGCATGGAGCGGCGGCGCCTGCCAGAGCGTAATATACCGTCATGGTGGAGGGCCATGGCGGATTCATAATTCGTGCCGGCGGTGTCGTGCCTTGGTGCCTTGTCTCTTCGTCCTAAGCCGCCGCCAGCAATCCGCACATGGTAGCACGCCGGCGTATTAGAAGAACGTTTTGACCCTTCTTTGCCGCACACATGATATGCCCATTGCGACCGGTCCATGTTAAAGCCGTGTTAAAGAGACGCACTGCGCCGTGAAGTATCGTCAAGGCGTCCTGAAACGCGTAAGGAGTGCAGGATCGCATAAGAAGCGAGCGCTCTGCTCTTTCCGTGCATCCGCCTGCGCAGGCGGCAAGAAGCGCCAAGGATATGTAATTATTATTCTCGGTCACGTAAGAAGGACGTGCCGTGGAATACGGCGGTGCGTTGGATGGAATAGAATGGAAACGCCGCTAAGAAAACACGCCACCCCCGTTTGCCACGTGGCGTCCTATGTCGGAAAGCATACATAAAACAAGGCGAACGCTGGCGTCAATGCACTGCGCTAGGCGTTAAATAAAGACGTAAAATAGGCGCGCACGCATTAAGTATTAGCACGCTGCACATTAAGACGCTTAAAACGTCTTATATCAGCAGATATACGGAATTTGCTGGCTTAATACGCCACGGGATATATGTCTGCAATGAAGAGCTAATCCAACGTGTTGTTGCAAAATTTCCACCATTTTCTTCATCAGTCATCCCATAAAAAGGCTTTCCGCGAGAAAAATGCAATTTATATGAAAATTTCATATTTTATAACCGAGTGCAAATTTACGCAAACTTCCCTTTCTTAATATTTTATTCTATCCTCCAATTTATTGATGATTATCTAACGTCATTCTGGGTTAACCATAATTATATCTGAGTTAGTGCATAGCTCTATTATTATGTAAGAAAGCTTGGCGTGGAATTGGAAGCAGACCCTTGTACGGAGCTGACGGAAGAATGAGGGAAAGGGATCAGTAGAGCCTATTTATATTCCAGTGACGCGATAATAAAAAATCCCATTAATTATATAAGCTCTCAATCGATTTGCTGGAGCCAGGAATTGACGTCCTTTGTGCTCTTGGTAGCTCTTACCGGTCTGCCGCACCATTAAAATTTAATTGCGTATAATATGGATGCTTCAATCCAACTACCACTTCTCTATTAGTATGCACGCATTGATTATATTTACACATTCGTTCGTTTTTTCCTTCGTATTACTAATATCCAGTATAATGTGATTAGCGCTGAATGTGATGCAATTAGTTTGAGTTCAGTACGGAAATCGTTCATCAATTATTCACAGCTTTTTACTGCAGGATCTTTATTTTTAGCGCTATGTACTAACAGGATTGCACATGCCTGGCTGGATATCGGTTTAACTTATCCTTTTTTACTATGAGTTTGTGCTTTTATGCTCGTAATGAATCACGAATGATTTTAGTCCATAGTCAATGGCAAATAAAAAACTCTAATGTGCTTTTAACGCGAACATGCAATTAATAATAATTGATCTCGATATTTCGTAGTTTTATTTAATGCGCTTGGCGTTTTAATTGTTCGCCATTTTCATTCTCATTTCTAAATGGAATCGTTATAATAAATTAATTAAATAAAGTATTCTGAACATCAAAAACACGTTAACACATAAGTTGATAGTGGCTATTGCGCAATTCATATGACAGTAGGAGTACTCTCAGCGCAAAATAAAAGTTAATTCAAATGAATTCATTTAAATGTGTCCTTTAGGAGACATAAATTTCATACGCCGACGTGCTCAGAGTGCTTAATTCCATTTGGATAACTAAACAACTTCAACTTCGACGTGCAAATCGCGCAAAACGATTTTCCAGGGTCGTAACCACACACGCGCCCTCTCTACATGATCGTTAATTTAATTAGATTTACGAAACGACAGTAAAATTACGTTTGCATTTCCATCAAATATTTCGATATTAAATGTATAAATTGCCAGCTGTTCATCAACAATTTTGATGGCGATTGCATATCCGCCAATCGCTATACCAAAGCTGGTCATTATTATTGCTATGCGTCGATTTAAAATTGAAAATTTCTGGTTGAAATGACTTTCCAATTTTATGGCACAGAAAGCGGGGGGCGCGCGTTGATGCGCAGCCGAATTGAATTTGGAGTTTGCCCATTTCGCAATATAACTTAATTAAACCGCTCAAATCGATGATGATGGTATTAATTACCTTAAAAAGCATCCGCTGTTATTAGTCGCATCGTTCGTTATAGCAAAAGTCCATTATCAATAAAATTAATTGTAGAATGAAGTCATAATAGCATTTATGTGCGCCATGAAAATGAAAAGGCAAAGGGTTGTAAGCGAATGCAATTTTAATTGACAGCAAACTAGGTTAATATGATAATGTGCTTTAGTTGGCCAATGTATTAATTTTAAATAAATGTGTGCCATTTCCGGTCGGTAACCGCATATTGTTCTAATTGTTTATGGACGTCACTATGTGATTCTATTGATTTGGACGTTTAGATCGAGCCACGAAGGGGCTTTATTGACATTGACAAAGCCCAAAATAGAAATCCCAATAATTTATTAGGTATATTCGATTGTACAAAATGTCATAATATTACGTAGATTTTAGTTTAAGTATTAACATTTACTTTAAATATTAATTTATTTAATTTAGGTCATTAAATATTCAAACGGAAAAAGTTTTCCAATATGCAAATGCACGTATTGAGGTGGAAAAACTCATGGGAAAATAAATTTAAGTCTTAAAATAAACAGAATTCGATGAATATTTATGCCGATCAAAATTACCTAAAATTTCATTTCTTGTTTGAATAAATTCATGATTCGAGTTCAATTATAAAATGAATTTTTTCCATTCAAATGAATACCTACAATGCATACAGATAACTTATGAAAACTATTGTTATTTATAGCTGAAATTAAAATGATGTCTGTGACAATATTGATATATCCGATGTGCGTGTTGCAGCCAAAAATCAAATCAGGGAGTAAATCGTCAATACAATTGTTTCTATAATTATTGAATTTATATTCATGTGTATGAGCCGATTGGGAAAATATTCTATTCATTGTAACGGTGCACATACATCACCAACACAATGTTTGGCAGCAGGCGGCGGCAGCTGAACTCGGGGCGTGCGCGCACACCAGAGTGAGTTTGAAAATTAATCACTTCTGACACATTAATGATATTGATGGATATTCGGCAAACGCACGCAGCGTTCACACACGGAAGCACGCAAACCTATCGAACCCATTGCAATGTCGCTTGTTATGTAGCATTCGTATCAATATCATAGCGCATACACATGCTGGTCCTGCTTTTCATAACATTCGATGTCGTTTGTTACACAACGCCTGCCGTCGCTACCGCCGTCGATGCTGTCAATGCATGCGCGTTGGCTTATGCAAAAAGCAAACTGCATAGTCCGAGCAACACTTTCGGCCACATTTTGCGCCAAAATGAATACCATATGCCCCGGAAGGCCTATCGAAATCATCCACTTTGTCAGCACGAGCGCGCACGTCATGTGTGTGAATGCGGCACACGTGCACGGCGCAATACGCTTATAAATTTAATCCGGAAATTAAATTCGGTCTGTTTGCACGGTCAATTAAACGAATTGCGCGGACAGTTTTTCCAAACGAGAGGAGCACGCCCGCTCTGACTGGAGGAATTAATTCGGTTCAAGCTGCAAATGTGCAGGATCTGCAAACAGCGCATCCTCGAAATTAAAATGTACAGCGAAAGGGCTGGAACTCTTTTCCACCCTCGTATCGCGGCGGGCCGAGTGAGGAAGAAATGTCGAATATCCACATGTGGATGTTTCCAATTAACTGTGAGACGAAGAGTGTTCGACTACTTAAGTTGAAAAAAAGCGTATGAAAAACGGAATACGAGTAATTAAATTAATGGATTGTGCCTTTATTCTTTTGTCATAAAACGTATACGTGTTTTTATACGACGTTTATAATAAAAACCGAACAGATTTGGGTCAGTGAATATCTTTTAAGGACCTAATGAAAAATCCGATTGACTTCAAAGAATGTCTCCTACTTTTAACAAAATAATTCTATTTTACCAAAAACTCATCAATTACATTTAAGTGTTATATGTTCCCTTGAATTTTCTAGTTTTATGCAATTTTATGACAATAACTAAAATGGAAGTTGAGGTTTGCAGTTGACATTATAATGATACGTAATTTTATCTTCATAAAGTAACAATTTATGAAAGACACAAGTTGACATTTTAATATATTTGTCTTATTCATACTTTTCCTGCGTGTTATTTTCTCTTTTGTTGATATGACAGAAACTGTCTGCCTGTGCATGGTAAATACATACGCACTACTTGAATTGTTCCCGCAATGTAAATAATTGAATCCCATCTATTCACGTTGCAGCGCACAAATATACTCTTTGCCACCCCCTTTCGGTTCTAATAGCATCTCTGTTCCAATACCGAGTGATAAGAAATTGTATTTAGCACATTGTTCTTCCCGTTTGGGTCATTGCATTGTCTACGAAAATGTGTATAACTTTTATCGATTTTCAGTTTTTATTACTGCCGAGCCGGGAGATATTTTTAATGAAGCAATATAACATATTTTCAGAAATTCTCTAGAGTAATATAGAGTGTACAACAATGTAGTTGGCAGAACATCACATATATCGAATCCAATAGCAATCGACTCACGTTCACCACTTGACAAACCACTTGAAACACGTTTGATGGCCTCCTCATACTGCCACCGCTCGAGGAGTTTGCCACCCCCATCGGCGTTGTCCTTACGTCCTTACGTGCCGTGCACACGCATACGCGACGAGGGCGACGACAAGATGATGTGTAACACCAAAATAAACTCGAGCTATTAATACACTTGCGCGCAGATGCTTGCGTACTTAGTACTTGTCATTGCGCACACAGAGAGTGCTTTAAAAAGAGCTCTTGCGGTGCTTTCAGTCCTTGCATTCGTCGGCGAATGCTGTAATTTATGAAAATATTTATCATCGCATTTTACTACTGATGGACTTTTTCAAGTCGGCACAAATAGTTTTTATTACTTCATCCGACACATGCACTTAGCGAGCGTGACGAAAATTTTACGTGCACTCTGCAAATTGGTGCGTATAAAATGAAATCCTTGCATTCGAATGAATTGACCGTACGGAGTTCATTCGGATTGCTTCCGCATTCTTCTGGCGGCGGAGGTGTGTTATTTCACGTTGGTTGCACGGCTAGTTTGTTTCGATGTAAATAGTCGGAGTGCGAGGAAGCCAGGGTGAACGCAGAGGAAGAGATGAAGGTTTTGAGAAAGCACCAATGCGAAAGGGTTTTGCACTTCGGCCACTTTGTTTCCGCGCGAGCGTTTGTTCCGCGTGCTCTGTGTGTGCGATTCGACATTTTTCTTTTGGTCGACCGCAGTTTACACATTTCCCTTTCTCGTTTACGCGCGCAACGTGCAGAAGTGCCAACTCGAATGCCAACATTACGACTCGACGCCACATCTCCCGCTTTCTTTCGTGCTTCCTCTTAAGCTTTTCCCGGATGGTTGCTGGAGCTGTGCGCGCATAAACATATAAAATGGGCAAACGCTCGTAAATTCTCTCCATGTTTTAAGATCTGAACAATAACCGCTGGCTCTGATGGGTTTGATTATCATACGGCATCAAACTTTTTTGTTTGGGTTTATTTCGCTGTTGCACTGTATAAAGTTGAACGATTATATTGTGTCACAGTAATGAAATTATGCATGCGATGTCGAATTTTATGTACGCGCTCTTTGAATAAAATCCAGAAAATCATTTTGGGGATCGGTATGTTTTATCACAAATGCTATAGGAACGAACCATTCGTTTTTACGTATGCTGAGCTTTGTGAATATTTTCCGGATGACAGTTCGGAATAGAATATATCACTGAACACATTAGAAACATTGTACAGAACGCGCGCGCTTCTACGTTGAATTTGCACCAATAAAATGGGAAATCCATCAAAATCGAAATCCAAAAGCCATGCACGAACTACCACTACTAGAAACAGCCCACTTTTATGGGGAAGCCCTCAAGCACATCAACATGAAACATGTGAAATATTCTCAAATATTTTTCGGTCGTATTTTTATGTTTCAGCCATAACTCGGCGCGCATATTGCGTATACAAAGTGTTAAACCAATTAAATTTAAATGTTCTACGAATTCTCGACTCATATAAATCTTCTCGCCTAAATGGATTACGAGCAAACACAAAACATATGACCTCGTGCAGATTGGACGTGTGAATCTTTTTCTTGACGCGTCTGATGCGGCTCATCGTTTTTCACAAGCACTCTTTTTTCCTGAAGAGCGAACGTTCCACGTACCGACTTGTCTATAACGTTTCCCGCATCGCACCTGGTGGAATAGAACACAGCTGACATATTTATTAATGTTTCGTGGCACGGAAAAAAGCGCTTTGTAACGCTCCGCCGGTTGGATATAATTAAAGCGCCAACGAGGTCCTTTTACTTATTTTTCCAACAGGATTTTTCAGGTTTTGCACGCCCCTCATCTTATCAGCTGAAGGAGTAATCTAAACGTCCATTTTATATACTTATCAAAGAATAAATAATGAGCCACTGTTTATAAAGCTGTGTTGTTTATCCTTCGCAGAGGTCCAGACATCACCGGGATTCGTTCTCGACAGCCACGCCATCGGCGGCCCCCACACATATCACCTTATTAGAAACCAGTAAGTGCGATTAGCAATTCACGATTGCTTTGGGGAACTCATAAATCATTTCGTTTATTCAGATCCATGCCTAGTTCATTACTGCTACAAGGGACATGAGTGTATTCTGAATGCGTCCGGCGATGCCGAATGCATCTGTCAAAAGCAGTGTCCTATTACGTACCACAAGCGATTAGTGTGTGGTTCTGATGGTCACATCTACCCCAGTCACTGCGAATTGCATCGGGCAGCATGCCTCACAAGTGCGTCGATTTCGGTCCAACGCGGCGTCCACTGCGTCAAACATGGTTCGTGCTTTTCTATACCGAGCAAATTTGATTTGCAATTAATCATCGCTTATCGCTGAAGGAGCGAAGGAATTAAACACTTGCTAACCCTGAATGTATGTGTGTATTATGTATGTTGGAACTATAGGTAAGGGATGGGCACCAACCGTCAGTCACGGAATAACAAACGATTCGCTGACAGAGGCACGCACATCAATAATGGGCACCAGCGAGTTAACGACGCAAGAACCGGAAGATCTCGACAATGAAGAAATTGCGGTGAGTCGTAGCGTTTCTTCCTGGCGCACTTTTTTACGCGCGCCCTGGCGTTTTGCGGCGCTTTGTAGTGAAAAATAATATCAATTCATGTGCGCGCGCGCGCGCCGTATGAATATACGAAATAGAATGACACTATATAAATAGCTATGGGAATTGAACCGTCGACAATCGGCCAAGCACTGTGAAATATCCCTTGGGATAGTCTTTCGAAAAAATTGAGCAATGCACGAAACGTCGTCCGGATGGAATCATAACACTTCACGCGAATGCCGCCGCCGCCGCCGCTGCGCGAGAGAAATGAAGAAGTGCGGGCGAACCCAATCGACTATAAATTCTCAATATGAAAACGAGTAAAATTAAATGTGCACGCCATTTCTTCATCTTCCATTTCGTTCGCTCTCCGAGTTTTTCCCAACTGCTTTATATTCGCAAGCCCGCATGCCCCGGCGCATGTTATCCTGCTCGCTTTTGTGCACTGCAGCGTGAGACGGGGGAAGGTTTACATGTAATTCGATTAATTCAGCGCTTCCCTATTACACCTTCTTCTACTTTATCCTCTTCTTGCGCTTTCTAGCAGACGACTGCGGGTCCCACGGCGACCTCCAGGAAGCCATCAAGCCATAATGCACGGCTCCCCAACGACGTCGATGCTGAAAATGAAATCGACACGAACTCGATCGAAAAGGACGATGAGATTTACGCCAACAAGCAGGAATGTTCGATGCAAGCGTACGAAATTATGAAAGTGAGTCGTTCTTGTTTATCGTCTTTGTTCCATGCTCGTGCAATTATTTTTTCATTGCAAACAACCATAAAAAATGCTGTTGATGCATAACTCCATTGTTTCCGCAGCCGTGCGTTTATTTTTATTGTAAATCTTGAACATTTTATCCTTATTCTCATACTTTACGAGCGCCGCAATGTTTCAGGATAATTTGCTGCTGTATAACCATGCGCGCTTGATGTCACAAGACAACCACAGCAAGGACTACTTAGTGTCTATCATGTTTTCCCATTACGACACGAACAACAATGGCAATCTTGAAACATCCGAACTTAACGAGGTATTAAACGCTAATAGTTTATTTTCTTCAGTTCGTTGATCCTTGTTCACATTTTTGGTGCTTCATTTTTCGTTTATACGTCTTTGATTTCTTCCATTGTTCGTGTGATTACACAAAGTTTATATCTCTGGGGACATTGCAGATTGGTAATCAGGAACATCTGGACTCCTTGAGCAATGGATGTTCCCTGGCCAACATGATCCAATACGAGGACACCGATCACGACGGGAAGCTGAGCATCAACGAATTTTACGTTGCTTTCAGCAAATTATACAGTGAGTTATAGCGGTTTTTTACCACCCACCTTGTGTGCAATAAAACTTTGCGCGCTATATTTAGGCGTGTCGGTCGTTTCCTTGGACAAAGCACTTGAAACAAACCATCTCACCGTCCGCGTCGGCGACAACGTTGAGATCAAGTGCGACGTTACCGGATCTCCAGTGCCGCCGATTGTCTGGCGACGCAATCAATTAGATCTGGCCACTTTGAACGAGGAGGAGGTGCGCGTGTTTGCCGACGGATCCTTGTATCTGACCCGCATCCAGCTTCAGCACGCCGGAAACTATACGTGCCATGCGCAGCGCAATAAAGACGTTGTCCAAACGCACATACTGACCGTTCACAGTAAGTTCTCTTTTTCAGCGTTTTAACTCTATTATAGCACGTAGCACGAGGAGTGGATCTAAGCGAAATTGTAAAATCTATTCTTTTTATCCTTGTCAGCTGTGCCGGAAGTACATGTTACGCCGCGCATACAGTCCAAACGTCCTGGAGAGGATGCCACCATGTTCTGCCATGTTGCCGGCGAGCCGTTTCCCAAGGTAAATTTAGTTCTTTGCGTCGTGTGACCAGCGCGCAGTCTTGAGTGACACGTAATAATAGAGCGTTTTACACTTACTTACTCGGCCGCAAAAATGCACCACGTGAAATTCTATTAAGTTGAACGTAAAGTGCTTTGACGGCTACTCGCATCGCCAACTCTGTGTGCTTTTAGGTCGAGTGGCTGAAGAATGACGAGCCACTGCACTTGGAGAGTCCACGCAAGTATCTAATCGTTGGCAACGGGACGGCGCTCAAGATTAGGAAGATCGCCTTTGCTGATACAGGCGCGTACATGTGCCAAGCAACAAATACAGGTCAGGGGATATGCATAAGCTTTTGTTATTACGACGTGAATCCCCTATATTCATCCCAAACAGTAGCATCCCTTTCGCGAATGAATAGAGCAGCAGAATGCTGCGACTAAGATCATTACAAAATTAAATTATTCCCTAAGCGGTTGCAGTGTGCGGTCCATGCATGGAGTGAATATATCTTTCAGATGAGTTGGCTCTTAAGCTGTAGTCATCCCCGAACGCTCAGGGAATACATGGCTCCCAAACCATTCGAACAATGTTGCTTGTGTTCTCTAACTGGCAATAAGTCCATGCGGAAATTAAAATTACAATGTCGATCATGTTTCAGGCGGTCTAACGAGGGACATCAGCTCGCTAGTCGTCCAGGAACAACCGACGCCGAGTGAGTAGACTTTCCCTTGCGATTGTTTCGTTGCAGCTAATTAGGATCTCCCGAAAAGTTATTCCTTTCAGTTAAATTATTTCCCTGTTTATTGTATGGTGGATTTATAGTATGTATTTTATAAAAGTTGAACAAATATTTATGTTTCAATCACTAATTGTACATTTTTTGCTTTCTCCTAAAACCACATAATCAGAAACACGATGTTTGCTTAGGACTTTAAATAATCCGGGTATTGTTTTAGGACTTGGTTGTTTTAATTGTGTTGAGTTTTTTGCACGCAGCTGCTCCAAATGAAGAGCGAAGGTTTTTTGCATTTCACGAATGGGGTGTTTCCGTGTATGAGCCAACAACATGTCGACTCTATCATCAGATTCAAAGCACGGATATCATTCCGGGCACGCAGGTTAGAACTCTCTTCATAAACATGAAAGTTATCGAATAGTTTCTAAAACCGTATTCGGTGAAATACTTGTTGTGTGCGTGCAGGAGTACGTTTGCGGCGACAAAGGGGTGAAGTGTACGTGGGGCAGAGCGGTGAACGTTGCCAATCGCTACGTATACGCTACGCAGCCGGATAAGGATCGCATCCTCATCATTTCCAAAATACAAATGGTGGTTGTCGATGTAAGTCCGACTCGCTTGCGAATGCATTAATAAACTTTTCTATCAAATTTCATTCGGGGGAGTTAATTTCGACAATCGCGTTCGTCGAAATAACTCCCGTCCCCATATAGCTAAGATAGCGCAAAGTTGAATGCTGTACTGAATTGCAGGTCGTTACAACTGACAAATATCCGGTGGATCTTTATTACGTGCCTCACTTGGATCAAGTTTGGGTGCTGAACTGGAGATCGACGAACAATACCGGAATCAAAACAATACAAGTGAGTCCATTATTACGACTCATCGCATTATTGCCTTCTCTTTCATTTCGATCTTATCCGAACGCTTTTTTATCCATTCGACTTTCTCCATTGTCCTTTGACCCAATTCTTTGAAAACTTTTCTTCTCTCAGCGGATTTTGCGCCCAATGCGTTATTATGAGCAGGCCTTGAGCGAGATGGAGATCTATTCTTAGCAAGTGTATTGTCTATGTGCGCAGGTGATCAGAGACGCCGGGCAGAAGCGGAAACACCACACAGTGCATCCGGAACCCATCGACGGGCAATTCGATCTGGTGAAGGGACTCTTCATTCCGTCATCTAATCAAGAGCTGTCGCACTACAGCTTCAAGTATGGCTACGTAACGCATACCAACCAGCGTGGTCTGTACAAATTGGATCTAGAGAATTTGCGCTATACTCGCTCCGTGGATCTCACTCCATACAATTGCGTCCCGGCCCAGGTGCAATTCTCTGCCCTCTGTGAGTACCTCACGCCAGAGCACGTTAATATTTATTGCGCCTCGTGGCAATCTCGCTAATTGCAACATTAACTCGGCTCGTACACTTTGCTAACTCTGCGGTGTTGTCATCATCAACATGCACGATTCATACATGGACTGAACTGACTAATTTACTATATTTTTTGGTGTTGTCATCAACCTTGCAGATGGGCTCGTCATCATGCAGTGCTTGGAGCCGGTGACAAGCCGTCCGTCAGGGCAACTGCTGCTGGATTATTTAACGGACACGGTTATCTCGACGAAGCCGACGCTGCCGGGAATTCCGTACATCTCGCCCGATTCACGGAAGCTCGTCACGCTGGATCGCACTGAAAATGGCGCAACGTTAATTGTGCAGGAAATTACTTGTAAGTTGGCTCCCTGTCTGTGTCCTCTGCACCCCCCATCCATTTGCTTATCAAGCTCCCCAGAGAACTTTTTACTTATATTTGCTTACGTTTCCGCACTTTACGTGCATACTTTGTGAATTTTGTGCAAAATATACGAGGACCCCCTAGTGGGTGTTGTCAACTAAACTGCTTATTGTCTTTTAGCAAACGGCTTGGTGTTCTCGTTCGACGTTAAGACAACACTCAACATCTCCGACATCACATTCTACTCAAGCGAGACGACACACAGTTATGATTTGTACGCGAGCGCGCAGGACAAAGAAGATATCCTGTTTTTGAACTTGCTCACCGGCAAGGTGGAGATCATCACGGGCGTTGGACGAGCCATGAATATTAAATTAGCTAAATGGGGCAATCCCAATAGACCCATCAGCGGATCAGGTAAATAGACGGACCTTACGAAACTTTCCAATAGCGTGTGCGCCCAGTTTCGCGCAAATGCCACGCGTTTCCTCTTCAAATAGCGGTAATGTGCAGTCCTTTCTGGCATTAAGCAGCCACTTAATCTAACTAACAAATTTCACTTCTGCATGCTCTGCCGCGAGCTAATGGCATCTAATAAAAGGCAAATATTGTTCTAGGTTTGTTTGGTCAATACATGGTGACGCCGGCGAATGAAGCCCTCTTTGTATTGAATGGTCGCTCTCGAACGGTCAACTGCGAAATTGGTGCGGTCGCACATCCCAGTTCGATTGTATGGACAAGCCTTAAGTTCCATTAGAGACGCCATTTGATGCATTCACAAATGTTTAGATAGCTAGAGATAAAAGAGTGAATTCATAACATGCAATCCTATTACGAGGAGTGGACAATAACAGCAAGCCCACGAGTTCTTATTGTAATGAACGAATATCATAAAGAAATGGACGGCGCCATAAAATTTTAGTTTTTTATATGTAAAGATATTATAAGAATATATAATATAAGAATAATGCTAAATGGTGAAGTAATTCAGTAGACGTATTGAATTCACACACTCTTGAGACTCAACAATTAATATCCTACTTACTACGAGTAATCAAACGCCAGCGATAAATAATACACGCAATTGTTGAGTAACAAGACCAAGTAAATAAATTCATATTAGATAAGTTGTATAAACGTAATAAATACTACATACATTAATATACTAGAAGAACAGTAAATGAATGAGAATAATGAAAATTATGCTAAGCAACAAAAAGAGTAAAAGCATGTAAACTCGACTTCGATCGTTAACGGTAACAAATAATTAGAGAAAGATTGAAACAAGAAAATTTTCTACGCGACGTTTTATTAACAAAAAAAGAGAAACTTTATAAACGATAAGAAGAGAAAAATTCTTTCCTAATTTTGAGCATTCCTGTTTTAAGTACATATGAATGTTTTGAGATAATTTTAACAAACATAACGTCTAAGATGTAATATATACAAAACTATAAGTGTAGTCTTTATAAAGAAAATCCTTCATTGAATTAATTTGTTAATATTTCTAAACAAATATTTTACTATGTATAGTGAATTACTATAGAGCAGATTCTCAGCAATGTTTGATCCTATGGTTAATAGATCAAGAACTAACTCTTTAACTATTAATGCGCATTTAGAGCATTCGCCTTTCGGATGCACTCTTAGCCAAATAACTAATACTAATTTTAACCCAGTTTCGAGAACTACGTGTTGCTAATAATGTAACAAGTTCAAATGTCACATATAAATAATTTAAAGAGATGTTAAATACGAAGACTTACGCTAGAATTCAAAACAATAGAGAAGAATGTTTTGGGTTGTTTGAAGAATACGCAGAAAAGTTTTCTCTTCAAACTATTCTAGTAGAAATGAAATATTCAGTATTTATCTAATTGCCCATGATGTATTATTGATTAGGCAATGTACCACATTGATTGGGACAAACATAATCAAACCTAAAACACGCAGCCAACAAATTATTACATCACCATGAATATAATGCGGCTTTCTCGCTTCATTCTTGTACTCGTTCCTTGCTTTTTTCGTGCTTCAATTTTCGCCAACAACGTCTATTGGCTTACTATGACAAAAACGTATTGTAAAAGTGAACAATGAATGATAAGAACAAATACTTATGTATGTAAATGACAAATTTATAAGTTGTATTGATTCATACGCATTGAGAACCTATTATGAAACATTGGAATTCAATGAGTTTTATGTACAATGGTGCAATATCATTTATACATGAATAAAACAAATATTGAAATATAATTCTACATACTTCAACAATAATCTGTAAATATCTCCGAATTCTGCTTAATTATTTTCAGCTTAGAAACAATATCAGTATGACATGTAATAGTTTCATTAGCAACCGTAATGTTTTATCAATAATTTATAATAGAGATATGTTTGTATCAACGTGACAAACGTAATTACGACAAGAGTTAAACGTGATTTAACCAGCAATGCCTGTTATAGTAAACGATTTTACTTGGCGTCAAACTGAAACTACTTTAATAATTCATGTGCCTCTTCATGGAGCACCCCAGAGCGCAGTTGATGTTTTTGTGTCCAATGATTATATTAAAGCATCATTTGAATATTTCTTCTTTGAGTGTTTTGTGCTTGAAGACATTGACTGTGAGTCTGGTCGAGCAACTATAGTTTCAGATAAAGTGATATTTGAATTAAAGAAAGCTGTTCCACGACTTTGGGACGATTTGCAGAAGAAATTGACCAAACAGGAGAAGAAAGAATTAAAAGTTAACGCTCTTGAAAGAAGTCGAGAACTTTTAAGCAAACAACACGAAGAGAAATTAAATAGAAATCATGAACTCAAACGTACCGCTGTAAGTTTTGCTGTTGAAGAGGAAACAAAGCAGAGGAATTTAATTGAAAAATATAAGGAAGAGGAAAAACAGAAAGCGCTAGGACTTGTTGAAGAGTGGTCCTCGGATAATAAACCAATAGTTGGAAAGAAGACAAAAGCAGTACAGCAACAGTATAAAAAAATCTATCAAGAGTCAGTAAAAAAACAGTTCAATAAACAAGAATTACCGTCAATTCCGTTACCGCGTAATCAACGACAAGAAACTAAAATTGTTGAAGTGTCCTTTACTCCGCGAGTTCTCCCAACACCAAGCAGAGAAAGCAAAGAAGAAGAAGAAAATGAATGGTTGGCTAAGCAAGCATTAGCAAGGAGAACTGCCGGTTTTCATTGTGATGACCTACGTCCCGAAGAGAAGAATCCTCACTTTATACTACACAAAGGCAAAGACTTTCTGGCTAAATCAAATTTCTTAGCGGCTATTAGTGCATTTTCATTTGGTATCAAAATCTCTCCAGACTTAGTGGACTTTTACATCTTACGATCTGAAGCGCAATTTAAGATTGGTAAATGAAATCATCGATATTTTATAATTAATTTGTTTATCTTAATTTTATTTCTAGGTAACATGCATAAATGCGCACACGACTGCACAAAAGCTTTGGAAATTATGAAACCTGAATGTTACGCGAACTTAACTCAACGAGTTGAATGTATACAACGACGTGGAATGGCTTTGTTTAAATTGGGGTTAAAACGACAAGCTGGGGATGAAATTAAAGCTGCTATTAAATTACAACCCTCACGGGAATTAACGAGAGATCTGTATGAAATTATGGATAGTCCTGAATTTGTCGAGAATCCAGCTAATACTGATGGATTAACAGAAATTGATCATTAAATTGAATTTACCATTCATAAAATAGATAATTAATCTTGACAAATATTTTGTTTAAACTTTTGTTAGAATTATTACTGTCAGAGTTTTACTAATTATCACTAGTTATAAAAATATGTCAAAAAAGCCTACGTGTCAAGCGTAGTAATGTCATACAAAAATACATGTTTATTAGATTATTTTACCTTCTATTTTATATATTCGTATTAACGCATTGCAAAATTGAAATCAGAGACGCTAATGTTGCGGTTTTAAGTCGCGACGAGATTGGAATGATTTTTTGTACGTAGAAACTACGGAAAGATTGCTTGTCACTTCATGGTATTCATTTTACAGATATTACTATTCAGAATACTAATCCAAATTCGTACGAGGTAAAAGTGAATATGGTTGAGTGCACTGAAGTATTTTCAAACAAAGAAAAAGATCCAAACTTTATGTATCTAATGGGTGGATATATGGGTAGTATACGACCACATTGCTTTAAGAATCTTACTGTTATTTACCCAAACATGGTATATTATAATTAATAGAATTTTTACGATATATAATATTTCACTTTTTTAGTATTTGCATGATCGTCGCGGATATTGTTTAATTCTTATCAAATTTAAAAGTAGTTCTGACGAATTTCTACAGAAGAAAGCAAACATTTCGTTCGATACATACATAACAAAAAAAGGAGCACCATACATCATGAGGGGTTTCTTAAAAATAGATTTAATTTGTTTGCGCAATTCTTCATACAATTTACTTTCTTCAGGTTACTACAACAAAGGTGAATTATCGAAATGTGACACGTATGATCAAGATCCATTAAATTTTTGCAAACCAGTCAACTGCCATATGAAGTACTTGGGAACAAGAAATTACTACAATAAAAAAGCGAAAAAATGCCAAAAAATTCCTCTTTGTATTACTGATCCAACTAAGGAGATGCCAAACATCGTACGTGACTGGATTACATTTTTATTTAGATACGTAATTCATGTTTTGAATCACTCATAGATATATTCCCCCGTGACAAACAAGTGTCGAGATATGGAAAAAATGGTTGTAAAAAGTGATCTCGAAACTATAGAATCCGGAGAGAAAATGGAAGCAGTCCGTGATCAATACATGTCCAATGTAATTTAACGCTAATTAAAATTAAAGTATTTTAATGCGTAATTAATATTTCAGTTAAACATTGATTGCCACTTTGGCAAGTTTAACAATGTTACAGGACGTTGCGATTGTATGGAGGGCTGGACATCAACAACACTTGAAAAAGATCGAGCAGTACCAATGGGTCTGTTTACATATCATATGTGCAATGTTGAAGCGTCGGATTGGTACGATACGAATGCTAGAAAATTGAAAATCATTTGTTTAATAATTGGAGTAAGCTAATAAGGTGCCTGTGTAACGTATAAAATATAAAGTTTTACTTCTTTTTAGATATTGGCAGTATTAATTGCAATGTGTATAATTCTTTGCGCATTTTTCGTAGAATTGATATTTAATTGCATCAGAACATTTGAGGAATGCACAGAAGACACGAAGAGCGCAAGAACTTCGAAATCCAATACAAGTAAATCAGACAGAACGAGCAATACAAGAAGTTCCAGATCATCAAAGTTCACTACTAGAAGTAAATCAAATAAATCTTGCTGCGGTAAAAAATCGGATTCATCAACTGAGTATACAAATACAAAAACTGCAGATAAGTCTAAAGGAAATACCACGACTGATACAAAAACTGCAAAGAGATAGTACTTTGTAGCATAACTTGGTCGAATACATGCATAAGATAATATGCTGTATAATAACGACACAACAAGTTAACATTAATTTTACTGATTTGTTATGCATATGTATTTTAGTTTTAAATAAAGATTAATAAGTATCTACTTATTAGTAAATTAGGTTATTAAATTCCGGCTAACAACGATGTTGTTTACGCTATTGTTTATCAGAAAATCAAAAGCGGATGAATAATATTTCTTTCTGCATATAATATGATTCAATATTATCATTATTTAGGACAGCACATCCGAAATCACTTAGAAATCAGGCATTTTACGTAGGATTTGGAATGAACCGTTTAATCATCCAACGACCGCACTAATCCCTATAAATCTGACTATGATATGGCGTCAAATCAATTTAGATTTGAATCAATAAAAGGAAATTAAATCACATAGGAAGCTTTATAGTATTAGACGTATTGACGTGTGTATAGTTGCAAAAAAGTGCAAACTTTGAACGTTGCGTATAGATGCGAAGAGTACGATTTCCATGAATCGGACTTTTGTAATCATTCCCACCTATTAATTTGTGAGCAATCAACACAACTGTGCTTTTATAAAATACGCCATCACGACCTGCAGCGTTATAGAAAACTTTCATTCGGTTTTACAGTACTATTGCAAGATGAATACGAGTTTCGTGATTTTGTGCATCGCAATATGCATTTTACACAATTCAGGAGCAGCACCAGCATCAACAAATAGTAGAGAATATAAAAAAATTGATTCAATTTTAGAACAAATTCCCAAAGAAGGTGAGTTCAATAGTTAATAAACTTTAAATTTTATAATTGGTTTTAATCTATTGATAGACAGAGTAAACTTTTTAAAATTCCATTTGGACTTGGGCTACGAATTGCAACAGAGGAAAGAGATTTGGGTAAATTTCCATTTACTACCTGGTTGTTTTTATTGCAATTATTTACACAATTATTTTGTTTTTAGCCAAATTCCCTGCCAGCGGAATTTGCATCAGAATTGTTCAGTTATGCAAAGAAAAATTACGAAATTAAGGACCCAGAACTACTGAAAAAACTTCTCGCTATTGTGTGTTTTGAAGATGGATCGTGTATAGATACCGGTGATATTGGAGTTCATCCATAATTAATTCTTAGAAATATTAAAAATTCCAAACGAAATATGTTACTCTGTATTATTAACATAGCATTATAGAATTTCATCATAAGTAAATGCTTAATCCAGTGTCAATATTATCTCGCTTAGCTACTTGACTTTTATTTTGTTGAAATATATTTATTGTGACATCAATGCGCAACAAAGATTAAGTTTAATCCCTTAATCACAACGAAGGTTCCTATATATCACGTTTCGCGATTTGATGTTGCTATCATTCGGTGCAGACAAAGTTCAAGTGGTTTTCTTAATTTTTATACTGTTAAAAATATTTCTTATTTACTTGAGCATATTTTTAACAAAATGAATATTTACATAGCATTAGTAATAATTCAAATAACACAAGTACTTGGGCATTCTTATTATCATATCGCTGATTATTGGCGAGAACGACAAACAATTATTATGAAAGAAAAAATTGAAGAAGTCGGATCAGATATTGTTCTAAGTGAAAACGAAGAACGTGTAAATAATATGCTAATGACTTTAAAGCTGGAAGAACTAGAAAATGGTTATAAAGATCCTGCAACATTCTTACCAGCAAAACATTTTTTTGAAACTAAGGAAGCAATCGCCAATACCAGAGTCTATCAATTTCTGAAAGAAATGCCTAAAGGTGGCTTATTGCATTCGCATGATGTGGCTACAACAAGTTGGAAATATTTGTATGACCTAACATGGAGACCGAATCTTTACTTATGCAATGACACACATGGAAGAAGATTGCATTTTTTCAATGTACCTGATAACACGTGCAATTGGATGCTGTTATCAGATTTACGCGCAAATATTCCAAAGTTTGAAAAATGGTTTAAAAGTATATTTACATTGGTAACCAACGATTATCATCAGAAGTACTCAGATTTCCATAAAATATTCAAATCTTTTAAACATGTATTATCATTAGCTGGTGGCTTGGTTACTTATCGTCCTATATTTGAAGAACAATTTTACCACACATTATTAGAACTTTATCTCGATAATACGACGTATTTGGAATTAAGGACGATGATAACCGAAGTCTACGAACTCGACGGAACTGTGTACGACGCAGAAGCAGTTGTTGATTTTTATTATGATGTTGCGAAGAAATTTCGACATGATTACCCAGATTTTATCGGAGTTAAACTCATTTATACGGTACTTCGTGATGTGGATGTTGCTACAGTCGCAAATCAAGTTAAAATATTTCGAAAAATTAACAAGAAGTATCCCAACTTTATGGTTGGGTTTGACTTGACTGGTCAGGAAGATGCTGGACAGCCGTTAAAACATTTCGCCAATTACTTAAGCAAATGTAGAATCAATTATTATTTCCATGCGGGTGAAACTAATTGGAACCATGCAGAAACTGACCAAAACTTAATTGATGCAGTCCTTCTAAGGTCGAAAAGGATAGCACACGCTGTTGCTTTATACAAACATCCGGAACTTATTAAATTAGTGAAGAAGAAGCAAATTGCAATTGAAATTAGTCCAATTTGCAATCAGGTTCTCACGATGGTTGCTGATTTAAGAAATCATCCTGCCGCTTATTACTTGGCAAACAATGTCCCGATGGTGATTGCGAATGATGGTCCAGCATTTTGGGATGGCGAAGGTGTCACGTATGATTGGTATATGATATTTATTGGTATTTCAAGTCGTTCAGCTGATTTAAGAATGTTGAAACGACTCGCAATAAATTCGATTTTATATAGTTCTATGACGCGGAAAGAGAAGACTCGTGCTTATAGAAAATGGGAAGGTCAATGGTCCAAATGGATCGGAAGACATGCGCCAAATTGTTGCTGTTAGTTTTATTTAAATTCGAAGCAATTTATATGTTTTATTTGCTTTAAATAATAAAATTCATTACGATCTTAAACATTGAAAGGAGAATAATATGAGCAAATATTTATTAGACCTTTATTGCAACAGATCTCGTAGTGTGTAGAATGAAGCAAACTGTGATATATATTAAACAAATAAAATCACAAAACTCAAAATAGATTCTTTGAGTCCTCTACGCTTAACGGATTAACTCTATCGTTATAGATTAAGGCTGAGTCTATCAAAATAAAATAAATGCAATATTGTCAACCAGATATTAGTGATAATGAAGACTATAGTTCAGTATAGATTAAATCGTTGGCTCATAATAAATTTACTATAGTTAGTGTTACATTGCATAATAAATACGATTTGTAATTAACGATTAAAATGTTATAGAAGGTTTATATTTTATTATTCTAATTCCTAGTATTAGATTACAATATATTTACAATTATTTATTAATTTATCACTTGACTTATATTCGCATGAGAGAAAATCCAATTTCGACAAACAAAACTATAATTTATCACAAATATTTAATGCAACAGGCGGATGTATTGCCTTTAAATACCAACTCAATTTTTCAAATGATTATTCTAGTCGTAATACAATATTTCACAGTTTATATTATTTTACTTCTAGTAACGATACTACTACTAGTAGGTATTAATTATATTAATGAATATTATTGTATTGTAGTTATTATATATTGACTGCTCTACGTTATCGATGCTTTAATCTTTATACAAATTCATGTCAATGAAAATAATCTGATTTATATTTGTTCTCACACTGTAGTTATCTACATTTTTACATCGTTTCTAGAGGAAAGTGCAATTTAGAAAACGTGCAAAATTAC